>CAUYQU010042400.1:0-45756 GCA_963574635.1 Cheracebus regulus
GTCCATCATTTTCTCTGCGTGTGTGATGATGATGATGTGAAAACAGTTGAGAGGCATTGTCCTGGAGGCAAGTTTTACCTGTTGTGAATGATTGAGGTTAGAGGTGGAGGAATGGCTAGAAAGAAATCTAATATTTTTAAATTACTGGCATAAAAGAGGTTTTTAATACCCATTTTTAGACTATATTCTAGCCTGGGCAATAAAACAAGAATCCCATTCTCTCTCCCTGTTTCTCTTCCTCTTTCTTTCTTTCATTCTTTTGCTGTGTCTTTCTTTCTCCTTTTCTCTCTTTTTCTAAAATCTCTTCCTCTTTCTTTCTCTTTCATTTTTTTCTTTCTTTTGCAGTTTTTCTCCTTTTCTCTTTCTAAAATCTCTTCCTCTTTCTCTTTCATTTTTTCTTTCTTTTGCTGTTTCTTTCTTTCTCCTTTTCTCTCAAAAAAAAAAATAATAATAATAATTTACCCACCCATACCATACTTGATTTAAGCCAATGTATATGAACTTCTTGAAACTGAAACTGTTCCCTCTTATGCTGAGTACCCAAATACACAAAGCTGTAGGGATAGGCCAATAAATAAATGAGCAGAGAGGACTCACTTGAAGACAACAGGAAATAAATAGGGACTATGGCCAACTAGAACTCAGGTTCTCTCTGTAGACCAGCTGCAACTCAACTCTGGATGATTGTTGACTTGCAGACTATGGGGAATAATGTTGCCATATTTTCTGACTTTTTTCCTGAAGAGTAGATGGAAATCTGAATTTTAATGTGAAATAACCTGATTTTTAAGTGTTAGTTCACCACCCCCCTCACGAAATACTGCTTGAATGAAACCAAACCTGCACGTGGGATATGTCCTGTTAGTTGATGAGAATAACTTCAACCATACAGATTGGAGAGAGAGAATAACGCAGAAAATAATTTACCATAACCTTCTTGATGGAACTTGCCTGCCAAGCATGTTCTTATATAATTCTTAATTGCAGAATTAAAAGAAACTTACTGAAACAAAATTCACACATTGTAGACGTCATTCAGGGTGATAATTTTCTTAGTGAAACCTGGCTTTCTCTGCAGAGGAATGAAATTTTTTTTTTTTGCTGTAAGTAATTTATTAAAGGGATTGACTAAAACTGCTAAATAGTGATATAGCACCCAAATTAATTTCTTTTACGAGGAATAGCTAAAGGTGGACGTAAAAAAAAAAAAGTGCTGCTTCATGGGTTGAATTCCAGGACGTTGTGCTCCTGTTTAGATGTAGCAGGCATTTTCAAAGACTGGTTTGAGTACCAACAGCATCAGTGCCATCTGGGAACTTACTAGAAAAAGAAAATTCTCAGACCACACCCCAGACCTAATTAATCAGAAACTGTGGGGTTGGGCCCAGCTACTTTGTTTTAACAAGCCCTCCCGGGGATTTTGAAGCATGCTCAAATTTTGAGAAACCACTGCTATAGCTTTTGTGCTTTGTGACTTGTTCTGTAGAATGACTTTAGGAAGTTAAACTTTGTTGTATTCAGGTTTCAAGTGAATTTTTTTCTTCAATCTTGACATCTTCCAAGTATTCCTTCAAATAATATCTTTGGTTTGTCTTATGTCAGTAAAAAAAGTATGTTTTGGTTTAAAAAGATGACTGAGAACAGAAAATTGCATCCCCTAAAAATTCATTTTAAAGTGAGATTCATGGTTAACAGCAGTTTTATCCTGTTTCTTTCTTAGCCAGTACCTGTGATATCCACTCACAGTCTCACTAAGGAAGTCAGTCCACTGTATGCTCAGCTTTTAATTTAGGGTTTTTAAAAAAATGTATGAACAGGATCCTTCTCTGACCCCTCCTTCTGTTTTATAAACCATTCTGTGCATAAGACCACAGTGACTTCACATTGGACTCTGGTTCTGCCTCCTAAATGGCAGAATCCAAGAGGGTCCCACAACCTGTGCACTCCAGACCCAGATTATAAGCTCTAAGTAGTGGATGCTCAGCAAATATTTTTTCTTTGCTCTAAGGTCTCAGCTCTCAGCAGGAGTAATAGCTGTTTAATCTATGGTGATCCATTTCTTACTGTTTTTTTTACAGTAAGAAATGCATGTTTTAATTGGATTGGAAGCCTTGAACCTTTTCTTAACAAATAATAAACATTTTAATGTTGAGGTGTAACTTACAAACAGTATACCGATGTTAAATGTATAACTCAATGGGTTTTTTTTTCACATGTAAGTACCCATGTAACTGAGACAGGAGTAATAACAGGGTGGTCACAGAATAGAAAATTCCAGGCAACAGATTCACATGACGAGCAAAAGGAAACTTGAAATAACTGCATAGACTAGGCGTAGTAGCTCACATCTGTAATTCCAGCACCTTGGGAGGCCAAGGCAGGCAGATCACTTGAGGTCAGAAGTTCAAAACCACCCTGGCCAACATGGTGAAACCCCGTCTCTACTAAAAATACAAAAATTGGCTGGGTGTGGTGGCAGGAGCCTGTAATCCCAGCTACTCATGAGGCTGAGGTGGGAGGATCACTTGAATCCAGGAGGCAGAGGTTACAGTGAGCCAAGATCACACCACTGCCCTCCAGCCTGGGCAACAGAGTGAGACTCCATCTCAAGAAAGAAAAGAAATAGCTGCATAAGGTAGGGGCTGATAAGACTCTGAAAAACCATGGTGTGAGCCAAGCTGGCTAAGAATGACTGGACCCAACATAGGTATGGATTTGACTTAGGTTTCACCTAGGACCTCACTATACCCTCATTAACATATGAAATCACACACACTAGCCCCATGAAAGTTAAGGCCAGCCTGTACAACATAGTGAGACCCTATCTCCAAAAAATAATAATAAAATCACAAAATAAGACAGAGGGAAAATCAGCTGTCAGATGCTGCTGAGAAATGGAATAAAATGAAGATTATAAATGGCAAGATACAGGTCTTCAGTGGTCTTTGTACATTGATATAACACATTTAACAATTTTTTTAAAAATGGAGACAGAGTCTCATAGCTACCACACCCAGTTTATTTAACAGTTGACATCAACAATTATCTGAAGTTACATAGACTTACCAGATTAATAAGTAATTTATCAATTTAGCAGTTCATCAAATTAGATTTCTCCTGTTCTAAAAATATTGAATAGAAATTTCAGTACTTTTAAAGTCAGTTAAAATCAGGAATCCATTCTCTTAAATGTTTAAGTACATTAATATCAAATACACAGTTGGCTGCAATGATTACAAGTTGAATAGTACACTAACACACTATTTATAAATATGTTGCTGCTGTGGATTTAAATTTGTTTCTTAATTTAGATAGCATAAAATCTACCCATTGTAAGTATATAGTCTGATAATTTATAATAAATGTGAACTGTTGTGCACCTATCAATCTGAGGAAATCTTGACGAGTCATTTTTGGAGTGAGGAGAAGTCCTCATTGGAATGAGTTAAAGAGAGAATGGAGAATAAAATAGATGTTTCAGTGATTTTTTTTTTTTTTTAACTCTTAAGGGTATTAGGGGAAGGTAGTAAAGAGGAGGCGATTAAGAGGGATAATGTTTAAAATAAGAAACAAGAAGCGTTTCATCTTGTGTTCAGAGAATATTGAGGAGGGACAGCCTGTCTAATTCCTTCTGTTTAGGTAATAAAAGACGAAAAGAGATTATTTAAGAAATGAAACCTGTAGCAAATGTAAACTTTTAATTCATGTCGTTTTTAGGATTTTTTTTTTTCTTTCTGTTGACTTACTTGCATTTCATTGGGGGAAAATCTTCCTTTTAAATGTGGTTGGTCATCAGTTAAGTAGATGAAGCAGTCTGGTTCCTTTTTCCTGACTTGACTTTAGAAATTGATATGAATGCTAATGAAAAAAACAAGGAAAATAAAAACCAACAACATATTAATGACCTTTGAGATTCAAGTATGACTATCAAAAGGGCAAAAATAGTTCTGCACATTGGACATTACAGTGAATATTGGTTACCTCCTTGACAAAAGATGGTACACCTTATGCAGAAACACACTAGATTTCCCAAAGAAGCCTATAAACTAGAGCAGGTTCTCTTAAATATTTTAATGAATGCACTGAGTTTTGGCTGTTATCACTCTTGCAGCATCTTTTTGTTTGTGTTTTTCCAATTTACCTCCTTGTCAGCATATCAATGTTTAAAAGAACCCCCCTCAAATTTTTGACCTACATTAGTATAATCTTAAAAGATTGGATTAATTGTTCAGAGCATCCATTTAAACATTTTGATCTTCATAATATCCTTCTTATTAACCAGTGAAATTTTTTTTTTTTTTTTTTTTGAGACAGAGTCTTGCTCTGTTTCCCAGGCTGAAGTGCAGTGGCACAATCTTCTTGGCTTACTGAAACCACTGCCTCACAGGCTCAAGTGATCTTTCCACCTCAGTCTCCCAGGTAGCTGGGACTGCAGGCACATACCACCATGCCTGGCTACTTTTTGTATTTGTGGTAGAGATGGGGTTTGATCATGTTGCCCAGGCTTGTCTCTAACTCCTGGACTCAAGTGATCCACCCACCCCAGCCTCCCAAAGTGCTGGGATCACAGGCATGAGCCACCTCACCCAGCCCATGTGTAGCATTTCTTTTTGTCATGTTTTTTGAGACAGTGTCTTGCCCCATCACCCAGGTTGCAGTGCAGTGGTCCAATCATGGCTCAATAAAGTCTCAAATTCCTGGCTCACGTGCTTGTATCTCAGTTACTTGGAGGGGCTGAGGCCTGGCTACTTTTTTAATGAATTTTCGTGGAGATGAGGTCTTGCTATATTGCCCAGGCTGGTCTTGAACTCATGGCTTTAAGTAGTCCTCTCACGTCGGCCTCTGTATTAGTCCATTTTCATGCTGCTGATAAAGATATAACTGAGACTGGGCAATTTACAAAAGAAAGAGGTTTATTGGACTAACAGTACCACATGGCTGGAGAGGCCTCACAATCCTTGTGGAAGGTAAGGAGGAGCAAGTCACATCTTACATGGATGGCAGCAGGCAAAGAGAGAGCTTGTGCAGAGAAACTCCCATTTTTAAAACCATCAGATCTCGTAAGACCCATTTGCTATCACGAGAACAGCATGGGAAAGACCCACCCCCATGATTCAGTCATCTCCCACTGGGTCCCTCCCATAACATGTGGGACTTAAGGGAGCCAAAAGATGAGATTTGGGTGGGGACACAGAGCCAAACCATATCATTCTAGCCCTGGTCCCTCTCAAATCTCATATCTTCACATTTCAAAATCAATCATGCCTTTCCAACAGTCCCTGAAAGTCTTATTTCAGTATTAACTCAAAAGTTCACAGGCCAAAGCCTCACCTGAGACAAGGCAAGTCCCTTCTCCCTATGAGTCTGTAAAATCAAAAGAATGTTAGTTATTTCCTAGATATAATTGGGGTACAGGCATTGGGTGAAGACAGCCATTCCAAATGGGAGAAATTGGCCAAAACAAAGGAACTCAGGCCCCATGCATATCTGAAATCCAGTGGGGCAGTCAAATTCCAAAATGATCTCTTTTAACTGCATGTCTCATATCCAGGTCATGCTGATGCAAGAAGTGGGAAGGCATGATTGGTTCCCATGGTCTTGGGCAGCTCTGCCCCTGTGGCTTTGCAGGGTACAGCATCCCTCCTGGCTGCTTTCACAGGCTGCGTTGAGTGTCTGTGGCTTTTCCAGGTGCACAGTGCAAGCTGTCAGTAGATCTGTCATTCTAGGGTCTGGAAGACGGTGACCCTTTTCTCACAGCTCCACTAGGCAGTGCCCCAGTAGGAACTCCGCATGGGGCCTTCCACCACACATTTTCTTTCCACATTGCCCTAGCAGAGGTTCTCCATGAGGACCTCGCCCCTATAGCAAACTTCAGCCTGGGCATCCAGGTCTATACATCTTTTGAAATCTAGGCATAAGTTTCCAAACCTCAGTTCCTGATTTCTATTCACTCCCAGGCTCAAAACCACATGGAAGCTGCCAACTCTTGGGGCTTGCATTTTCTGAAGCCACAGCATGAGCTCTGTGTTGGCCCCTTTCAGCCACAGCTGGAGTGGCTGGGATGCAGGGCACCCAGTCCTTCGGCGGCACATGGCATGGGGACCCTAAATGATTAGCATTTGGTTCCTTGTTACTTACGTAAACTTCTGCAGCAGACTTGAATTTCTCCTCAGAAAATGGGATTTTCTTCTCTATTGCATTGTCAGGCTGCAAATTTTCCAAACTTTTATGCTCTGTTTTCCTTTTGAAACTGAATGCCTTTGACAGCACCCAAGTCACCTCTTGAATGCTTTGCTGCTTAGAAATTTATTTCATCAGATGCCCTAAATCATCTCTGTTAAGGTCAAAGTTCCACAAATCTCTAGGGCAGGGGCAAAATGACACCAGTGTCTTTGCTAAAACATAAGAGTCACCTTTGTTCCAGTTCCCAACAAGTTCCTCATCTCCATTTGAGGCTACCTCAGCCTGGATTTTAGTGTGTTTATCACTATTGGCATTTTTGTCAAAGCCATTCAGTAAGTCTCTAGGGAAGTTCCAAACTTTCCCACATTTTCTTGTCTTCTTCTGAGCCCTCCAAACTGTTCCAACCTTGCCTGTTACCCAGTTCTAAAGTTGCTTCTACATTTTTAAGTATCTTTTTAGCAATACCCTATTCCTGGTACCAGTTTACTGTATTAGGCCGTCTAAACACTGCTGATGAAGACATACCTGAGACTGGTCAATTTACAAAAGAAAGAGGTTTATTGGACTTATAGTTCCACATGGCTTGGAGGGGCCCCACAATCCTGGTGGAAGGTAAGGAGGAGCAAGTCACATCTTAAGTGGATGGCAGCAGGCAGAGAGCAAGGGAATGCCTCTTTTTAAAACCATCATATCTCATGAGGCCCATTCACTATCATGAGACCAGCATGGGAAAGACTCACCCCCATAATTCAATAATCTCCTACTGGGTCCCTCCCACAACATGTGGGAATTATGGGAGCTACAAGATGAGATTTGGGTGGGTACACAGAGCTAAACCATATTAGCCTCCCAAAGTGCTGAGATTACAGGTGTGAGGCATCTTGATGGCCAGAGCATCTTTTCATAGCTTATCTATATATCTTCTTTGCTGAGGTATCTGTTAAAATCTTTGGCCCATTTTTAAATTGAGTTGTTTGTATTCTTACTGTGTGTAAGAATTCTTCATATATTTTGGATAATAGTCCTTTATTAAATGTGTCTTTTGTAAATATTTTCTCATGGCCTGCAGCTGGTCTTTTCATCCTCCTGATGGTTTCTTTCTCAGAGCAGAAATGTTTAATTTTAATAAAGTTCAGCCTACCAATTACAGATGGTCCTTGACTTACAATAGCTTGACTTAAAATTTTCCAGTTTACTATGAGGTGAGAGTAATAGGTATTCATATTTTCCAGATTAGTGATATGTCGTATGATATTCTCCTGAGATGCCAAGCAGTGGCAGTGAGCTGCAGCTCCACTCAACCACATGATTGTGAGGGTAAACAACTATTAAATAACGCTCTATATTGCACTGTGTTGCCAGATGATCTTGCCCAATTGCAGGCTAATGTAAATGTTCCAAACACATTTAAGGGAAGCTAGGCTCAGCTATGATGTTCGGTAGTTAGATGTAATAAATGCATTTTATACTTATGTTGTTTTCAACTTACAGTGGGTTTATCAGGATATACCCCCATCATAAGTTGAGGAGCATCTGTTTTTCTTTCATAGATCATGCCTTTGATGTTGTATCTAAACAGGCATTGCCAAACCCAACATCATCTAGATTATCTCCCATGTTATCCTATAGGAGGTTTATAGTTTTGTGTTTTATATGTATGTCTGTGATACATTTTGAGTTATTTATTGTGAGGGGTGTAAGGTGTATGTCTAGACTTTTTTTCTTGGATGTGGTTGTCCAGTTGTTAACAGCACCATTTGTTGAATAGATTATTTTTTCTGCATTGTGTTGCCTTTGCCGCTTTGTCAAAGATTAGTTGACTAAGGTGATCTAATTCTGGGCTCTCTATTCTGTTCTGTTGATCTTTTTATTCTTTCACCAACCACACTGTCTTGATTACTGGAGCTGTATAGTAGGTCTTGAAGTTAGGTAGTGTCAGTCCTCCAACTTTGTTGTTTCTTAATATTATGTTGGCTAATCTGGGTCTTTTGCCTCCCCACAAAAATTTTACAGCCAGCCAGTTTTATGTCTACACAATAAATTGCTGTGATTTTGGTAGGATTGCATTGACTCTGTAGGTCAAATTGACATCTTGACATATTGAGTCATGCTATCCATGAACAAGAAATACCACTTAATTTTTAGATTGTCTCCGACTTCTCTCATCAAAGTTTTGTAGTTTTCCTTATATAGATCTTGAACATATTTTGTTAGATTTGTACCGAGGTATTTAATTTTGGGTGTTGCTAATGTGCATGATATTGTATTTTTTTAAATTAAAATTTGATAGTATTTGAACATCAATTCAGGAATTTGTTGACAAATGTTCTCATACTTTATTCATAGATTTTTTCCTTAAATTTTTATGTGATAAAATACATATGAAATTTGCCATTCTATTTTTAAATATAGAGCTCTGTGGTATTAAATTCCTTCTTAATATTTGCAATTATCATCCACCACTTATCTTCAAAATTATTTTCTCTTACAGAACTGAAACTCTATCACCATCAAACAATAACTCCCCATTTTCTTCCCCCTCTAGCCCTGCCATCCACTGTTCTAAGTCCCTATAAGTAGAATCATACACTATTTGTCTTTTTGTGATTGGCTTATTTCACTTAGCATAATGTTCTCAAGTTTCCTCCATTGTGTAGCATGTGTCAGAATTTCCTTCCTCTTTAAGGTTGAATAATATTTCATTATATGTAGCATATACAACATTTTTTCCATTCATCCATGGATGGACATTTGGATTGCTTCTACATTTTAGCTACTGTGAATAATGCTGTTATATATGTGAGTGTACAACTATCTCTTCAATTCCCCGCTTTTAATTATTTTGAGTGCATACCCAGAATTGAATTGCTAGATTCTTTGGGATGGATATCAGAATGGAATTGCTGGATCACATGATAATTGTATTTAAATTTCTTAAGGAACTGCCATGCTATTTTTTATAGTGGCTGTAGCATTTTACATTCTCATCAGCAATGTACAAGGGTTTTTATATCATCACATTCTTGTCAATTTTTCTTTTTTGTTCTAAAATAGCTATTCTAATGTGTGTAAGGTGGGGTCTCAATTGTTTTACTTGCAGTTCCCTAATTATTAGTGATGGTGAGCATCTCTTCATGTGTTTGTTGGCCATTTGTATATCTACCCTTTTTTTTTTTTTTTTTTTTGGGAAAGAGTATTGGTCTGTCACCAGGCTGGAACACAGTGGCACAGTCTCGGCTCACTGCAGCCTCCGCCTCCCAGGTTCAAGCAATTCTTCCATCTCAGTCTCCCAAGTAGCTGAGACTACAGGCGTGTGCCAAAGGCCCAGCTAATTTTTGTATTTTTAGTAGAGACAGTGTTTCACTGTGTTGGCCAGGATGGTCCCAATCTCTTGACCTCGTGATCCATCCACTTCAGCCTCCCAAAGTGCTGTGATTACAGATGTGAGCCACTGTGCCCAGCCCATTTGTGTATCTTCTTTAGAGAAATGTCTGTTCAAGTGATTTGCCCATTTTTAAACTGGATTGTTTTGTTGAATTTTAGAATTACCTGCATATTCTCTATATTCTTATCAGATATAATTTGCAGATTATTTTCTGCCATTCCAGAAGTTGCCTTTTTACTCTGTTGATGTTATCCATCTATGAAATTCAGTCTGTTTTTTTGTTTCCTTTGCCTTTAATGTCATATATGAGAAATCATTGCTAAATCCATTGTTGTGAAGCATTTGCCCTGTGTTTTCTTCTAAAAGTTTTATAGTTTTAGGTCTTCCCTTTAGGTCTTTGATCTATTCTGAGTTAATTTTTTTCATACGGTATTAGGTAAGAGTCCAGTTTTATTTTTTTGCCTGCGGATATCTAGTTTTCCCAGTACCGTTCATTCAAAAGACTGTCCTTTTGTTAATGAAACACCAGGGGTTCTGTCTAGGTCCTGCTGCTTGCTGCACAGAAAGCCAATCACTGAGATGACAAGTATGGCCAAGAAAGAAGGCTTTAATCAAGTGCTGCAGCTGAGGAGATGGGAGCTCAGTCTCAAATCCATCTCCCTGTCTAAAACTAGGGCTTTATATAGCTGGGAGGAAATGTAACAATACATAAGAAAACAAAAACTAGAGAAGGGCAGAGAGGCATCTGGTGCTGTGATCTGATGAGTTCTGGTTATTGGATTTTTTTATATAGGCCTGAAGGTCCTTTCCTGAGAAAGGAACTCAAATAAAACAAATACAAGTTTCAAGCTTTAATAGCAGAAGGGTCAGTTTCCATGTTTATGCAAAAACAACTGTTTGTGGGACTCTTGGGTTGGTTTCACTTTTTCCTATTGGATGATGTTGGCACCCTTGTCAAAAATTACGAGACCATATCTGTGGGGATTGTTTTTGAGCCCTCTATTCTGTTTCATTGGTCTACATGTCTTGTCTTTATGCCAGTACCACACTGAACTTTGTAGCTTTGTACTATAGTAAATTTGTAGTAAGTTTGGAAATTAGGAAGTGTGAGTTCTCCAGCTTTGCTCTTTTTCAAGATTGTTTTGGCAATTAAGTGTCTCTTAAGATTACACATGAATTTTAGGATGGCTTTTTCTATTTCTGCAAAAAACACCATTGGACTTATATAGGGATCACAATGAATCTGTATATTTCCTTGCATAGGATTGACATCTTAACAATATTAATTGTTCCAATTCATGAATATGGGATGTTTTTCCATTTATTTATGATGCCATTTCTTTCAGCATTGTTTTATAATTTTTACTGTATAAGTCTTTCACCTCAATTCCTAAGTATTCTTCTTGATGCTTTTGTAAATAAATTTATTTTTAGTTTCTTTTTTAGATTGTTCATTATTAGTGCACAGAAATGTAACTGGTTTTTATGTTAACTTTGTATCCTGCTGTTTTGCTGAATTCAGTTTTTGGAGACTAGGATTTTGTACATATAAAATCATATCATTTGCAAGCAGAAATCGTTTTACTTCTTGCTTTTCAGTTTGGATGCCTTTTATTTATTTTCCTTGGCTAATTTCTCTGGCTAGAACTTCTAGTACTATGTTAATAGAAATGGTGAAATTAGGCATTCTTGCCTTTTTCCTGTTCTTAAAGGGAAAGCTTTACTTCTTTCATCATTGCTTGT
This sequence comes from Cheracebus regulus, assembly GCA_963574635.1. NCBI lineage: Eukaryota > Metazoa > Chordata > Mammalia > Primates > Pitheciidae > Cheracebus > Cheracebus regulus. The sequence goes on from CAUYQU010042400.1 coordinate 11,312, forward strand.
GATATTTGCTTTGGGTTTGTTGTATATTGCTTTTATTATGTTGAGGCAGTTTCCTTCTATTCCTAGTTTGAGTGTTTTTATCATGAAAGGGGTTGCATTTTTGTCAAATGCTTTTTCTGCATCAATCGAGATGATCATTTGGCTTCCCCCCGCTACTTCTTTCTGTTAATAAGGTGTGTTACATTGGTTTTTCATATGTTGAATCATCCTTGCATTCCAGGAATAACTCTCACTTAGTTGTGCTGTATAATCCTTTTAATGTAAGATATGATCTAATATGTAGAAAACTAAAGATGTCACAAAAAACTTTGAATTCAGCATAGTAGCAGAATGTGAAGTCAAAACACAGTTTACTGTTATTTCATTGAGGTTGTTTGCATTAATTCATGAGTGATATTAGTCCATGGTTTTCTGTTCTCATAGTGCCTTTGGCTTTGGTGTCAGGGTACTGTTAGCCTCACAGAATGACTTAGGAAGTGTTCCATCTTTAATTCTTTTGAAAAGTTTGAAAAGCAGTGGTTTAGTTCTTTAAATATTTGATAGAATTCACCAGTGGAACCATCAGATGCAAGGCTTTTGTTAGGAGATTTTTGGTTACTGATTCAGTCTCCTTATTGGTTATAGATCTATTCAGATTTTCTATTTCTTTGTGATTAGATTCTGATGGGTTTTGTGTTTCTAGGAGTTTGTCTGTTTCATCTAGGTCATGGGTATTATGTTTGTAATTTCAAATTCCACTTGTTCATTGCTAGTATACCGGAAAACAGTTGAGGGTTTTTTAAATTCCCTTTTCCCTCTCTCTCTCTCTGTCTCTCTCTCTCTCTCCTCTTTTTTTCTTTTTCTTGCTTTCTTTCACAAAGTCTAGCTCTTGTCACCCAGGCTGGAGTGCAGTGGCACCATCTCAGCTCTCTGTAACCTCCACCTCCTCCCAGGTTCAAGTTATTCTCCTGCCTCAGCCTCCTCAGTAGCTGGGATTACAGGTGGACGCCACCATGCCTGGCTGATTTTTATTTTTAGTAGAGATGGAGTTTCGCCATGTTGGCCAGGCTGGTCGCAGAGTTCTGACTTCAGGTGATCTGCCCGTCTTGACCTACCAAAGTGCTGGGATTACAGGCATGAGGCACTGTGCCCGTCCTGGTCTTACATATTGACTATTTATCCTGCAGCCTATGTATCCTGCAGCGTTGTTATCATTGTGTGTTAGTTCCAGCGGTGTTTTTATTGATTTGGATTTTCTACATGGGCAGTCGTGTCATCTACAAACAGTTTTATTTCTTCCTTCCCAATCAGAATACCCTTTATTTCCTTTTTTTGTCTTATTTCCTTAGCTAAGCTTTCCATTAGAATGTTGGAAAGGACTGGTAAGGAGATTTTCTTGTCTTGTTCCTGTTTTCTTGCCTTCATGGAGAAAATTCTGATTTTTCATTATTAAATTCTTAGATATAGAGATTTTGTGGATATTCTTTAGCAGATTGAAGAAGTTCCCCTCTATTCCTAGTTTACTGAGAGTTTTTGTCATAAGTGACTTCAATTTTTTAAAATGTTTTTTCCACGCCTATTGATATTATCATGTAATTTTCTTCTTTTGCCTGTGGAGGTGATGGTTTATATTGATTTTCAAATGTTGAACCAACCTGGTGCACCTGGGATAAATCCTACGTGATCATAGCGTATAATTCTTTTTATGTACAGTCATGTGTTGCTTAACAACAGGGATACATTCTGAGAAATGTGTTCAGTGATTTCATTGTTGTATGAGTATCATAAGTGTTCTAACACAAACCGTGACAGCATAGCCTACTGCTGTATCATAGACTATGGTATAGCCTGCTGCTCCTAGGCTGCAAGACTATACAGTATGTAACTCTAATGAACACTGTAGACAGTTGTAATACAATGGTAATTATTTGTGTATCTAAACATATCTCAACATAGAAAAAGTACTGCAAAAGTATGGTATAAAAGATGTTTTAAAAATGGTATATCTGTGCAAAATACTTAAAATAAATGGAGTTTGTAGGACTGGAATTTGCTCTGGGTGTCAGTGAGTGAGGAGTGAGTGAATATGAAAGTCAAGGACATTTTGTATACCACTATAGCCTTGATAAACAACACTAAATTTATTTTTAAACTTTACTGTTTTCAGTAATACATTACCTTTAGCTTACTGTAACCTTTTTCACTTTATAAATGTTTTCGTTAAAAATATTTTTTACTCTTTTGTAGTAACACCTAGCTTAAAACATGAACACATTGTACGGCCATACAAAAACATTGCTTCTTTATATCCATATCCTATACACTTTTTCCTTTAAAAATTTGTTTTATTAAACTTTTTCATTAAAAATTAAGACACAACATACACATTAGCCTAGGCCTACAGAGGGTCATGATCATCAGTATCACTCCCTTCCACCTCTACATCTTGACCTGCTGGAAGGTCTTCAGGGGCAGTAACATGCATAGAGCTGTCATCTCTTATGATAGCAATGCCTTCTTCTGGAATGCAGTTAACTTGTTATTTTAAATAACTAGAAGGCTTACACTTTGCTAAAATAATGCTAACATGTATAGTACAGTAAATTGATAACTTAGTTATCATTATCAAGTAGTATATACTATGTATATTTGTACATGGTATACTTTTATACTACAGGCAGTATGGCAGTTTATTTACACCAGCATCACCACAAACATGGAAGTACTGTGTTGCACTATGACATTGTGATGGCTATGACTTCACTAGGCATTATAATGTACGGGACCACCATTGTATATGCAGTTCTTCCTTGACTGAAATGTCATGTGGTGCATGACTATATCATTGGATTCTATTTGCTAATATTTTAAGATTTTTGCACCTATGATCATGAGATATATTGGTCTGTAGTTTTCTAGTAATGTCTTTATCTGGCTTTGGTATTAGGGTGATGCTGGCCTTGAATAATTAATTAGGAAGGATTCCCTTTGCTTCTGTCTTCTGAAAGAGATTGTAGAAGATTGGTGTATCTTTCTTAAATGTTTGGCAGAATTCCCTCAGTGAGCCCATCTGGGCCTGGTGCTTTCTATTTGGGAAGGTTATTAATTATTGATTGAATTTATTTTATAGAAATGGGCCTGTTTAGAATTTCCATTTTTTCTTATTTGAATTTTGGTGGATTCTGTCTTTAATGGGTTCAATTCATTTAGTTCATCAAATTTCTAGATAGGGAGTTGTTGGTAGTATTCTTTTATCATCCTTTTCATCAGTACAGATCCCACGGCATGAAAAGGATAATAAAGGAATACTATCACTACAGAGCAACTCTCTTATCTTAGTCTAATTGGAGGCTGATCATTTTACCTTGTCAAAGAACTAGATTTTGGTTGTATTGATTTTGTTTGTTTCACCATTGATTTTCTGTTTTCAGTTCCATTGACTTCTGCTCTTGTTTTTATTACCGCTTTTCTTCTGCTTCCTATGGATTTAATTTGCTGCTCTTTGTCTAGTTACCTAAGGTGTAAGATCAGATTATTGATTTTAGGTCTGTCTTCTTTTCTAATACATTATTTCAGTGTTATAAATTTCTAAGCACTGCTTTCTCTGCATCCCATGAATTTTGATACACTGTGTTTTCATTTCTATTTAGTTCAAATATTTTAAATTTCTCTTGAGATTTTTTATTCATGTGTTATTGTTTAAACTTACATATATTGGGATATGCCAGTTATCTTTCTGTTGTGAATTTATGGATTCCATTGTGATCTGAGCACAGCCTCTATTTGATTTCTATTCTTTTAAATTTGTTAAAGTATGTTTTATGGCCCAGATTGTTCTACCTCAGTCAGTGTTGCATGTGAGTGTGAGAAGAATGTGTGTTCTGTGGTTGTTGCATGAAATATCTTATAGAGGTGAATTCTATCCAGTTGATTTATAGTGTTTTGAGTTCAAGTATGTACTTTTTAACCTTCTGTCTGCTGGATCTTTCTAATTCTGACAGAGCAGTGTTGAAGTCTACGGCTATAAAGGTAGATTCATCTATTTCTTCTTGCTATACTGTTAGTTTTTACCTCATGTATTTTGCTGCACTGTTAAGTACATGCACATTAAGAACTGTGTATTACTGGAAAATTGAGCCCTTTATTATTATGCAGTACCCTTCTTTAGTAACTTCACTTGGCTTTGAAGTCTATTCTATCTGAAATTAATGCAGATACTTCTACTTTCTTTTGCTTAGTGTTAACATGGCATATTTTTCTGCATCTACTTTTAATGTATAAATGTTTTTACTTAAATTGGTTTTCTTTTAGATATTATATGGTTGGGTCTTACTTCTTGTTCCATTATGATAATCTGTCTTTTAATTGGTACATTCAGATCACTGATGTTCAAAGTGATTATTGATATAATTGGATTAATATCTACCATATTTGTCACTATTTTCCATTTGTCACCTTTGTTCTTTGTTGCTATATTTGTCTTCTCTTCTTTCTTACCTTTTGTGGTTTGAGCATTTTAAAAATCTTTATTTTTGAGCATTTTAAAAATCTTTATTTTTAATTGAGCATTTTGAAAATCTTTATTTTTGTATGTATTTTTAAGACAGGGTCTCATTCTGTTACCCAGACTGGAGTGCAGTGGTGCTATTTCAGCTCACTGCAACCTCAACCTCCCAGGCTTAAGCCATCCTCCCATCTCAATCTCCCAAGTAGCTGGGACTACAGGCGTGTGTAGTCCATACCTGGCTAATTTTTTTTTTGAGGTGGAGTCTCGCTCTTTAGCCAGGCTGGAGTAGAGTGGTACAATCTTGGCTCACTGCAACCTCTGCCTCCTAAGTTCAAGCAATTCTCCTGCCTCAGCCTCCTGAGTAGCTAGGACTACAGGTGCCTGCCACCATGCCCAGCTAATTTTATTTTTAGTAGAGATGGGGTTTCACCACATTGGGCAGGATGGTCTTGATCTCTTGACCTTGTGATCCACCCACCTTGGCCTCCCAAAGTGCTGGGATTATGGGCATGAGCCACCATGCTTGGCCACTAATTTTTTTTTTAATTTTGTAGAGACCAGATCTCAACATGTTGTCCGGGCTGGCCTCGAACTCCTGGACTCAAGTGATCCTCCTACCTCAGTCTCCCAAAGTGCTGGAATTATAAGTGTGAGCCACTGTCCCCAACCAACATATTCCAGTATGGTTTCTTTTTCCCTCCCTTTGCAAGAAGCAAAAAGAGATTTTTCTCCAACATTAACTGAGAGAACCTGGTTGAGCTCCTGGAAGTAAAACTCACAAAAGCTTGGGGGCCTCCCTATAAGTAGGCCCCCCTGGAGTTTTAATTTTTATCACTGGGACTTGTCCACAACTAGCAATTTGTCAACTGCAGTTTGTTTTTTTGCCCCTCTCCCAGTTTCTATGGAGGTTTCTGCTCCAGTCTGTTGTGATTCTCTGTATCCACCTGTCATGTCTGTCCAGTTCTGGGAGAAGTGGTGTATTAGTCCATTTTCACATTGCTATCAAGAATTACCTGAAACAGGGTAATTGATAAAGAAAAGAAGTGTAATTGACTCACACAGTTCCACATTGCTGGTGAGGCCTCAGGAAACTTATAGTTATGGTAGAAGGGGAAGCAAGGCACATCTTACATGGTGGCAGCAGAGAGAGAGACCAAAGGGAGATGTGCCACTTTTAAACCATCAGATCTTATGAGAACTGATTATTATAAGAACAGCATGAAAAACTGCCCCCATGATCCAGTCACTGCCCACCAGATCCCTCCCCTGACATGCAGGGATTATAATTTGAGATGAGATTTAGGTGGAGACACAGAGCCAAACCATATCAAGTGGTTTCTCCTGTGACCTCACCAAATTTTTTCAGAAATATATGCACATGTATTTTTTTTTCTTTTTCTTTCTTTTTTTTTTTTTTGAAATAGTCTCACTCTGTCACCCAGGCTGGAGTGCAGTGACATGATCTTGGCTCACTGCAACCTCTGCCTCCTGGGTTCAAGTGATTCTCCTGCCTCAGCCTCCTGAATAGCTGGGATTACAGGCGTCCACCATCGTGGCCAGCTAATTTTTATATTTTTAGTAGAGTTGGGGTTTCACCAGGTTGGCCAGGCTGGTCTCAAACTCCTGACCTCAGATGATCCACCCGCCTCGGCCTCCCAAAGTGCTGAGATTACATGAGTGAGCCACCATGCCCGGCCGTGTATTTTTTAAATCATCAGGAGCACGTAAGTATAATGTTAAACAAGAGGTTAATAGAAACTGCATGTTTCCTTCCCTGTTTGAAAATACATTAGGAATTGGTTTTAGATGGAGTCATTGTTTAAAAATAATAGACAAACAGGCTGGGCACCATGGCCAGGAACTTCAGGAGGCCAAGGTAGGTGGATCGTTTGAGGCCAGGAGTTCAAGACCAGCCCTGGCACCATGAGAAAACCCTATCTCTACTAACAATACAAAAATTAGCCAGGCACGTTGGAGCATGCCTGTAATCCCAGCTTCTGGGGTGGCTGAGGCAGGAGAATTGCTTGAACCCAGAAGGCAGAGGCTGCAGTGAGCCAACATCATGCCACTGCACTTCAGCCTGGGTGACAGAGTGAGACTCTGTCTCAAAAATAAGCCCTATGAATCCATTTTGCGTTTGATGAATTGAAAAATCATTATATGTTGGTGTTAGGAGAAAGGCATTTTCCAGAGAGTCACCCAAAATTGGAAGAGTGTGGGGGGCTGAAATGCCTAGGCAGAAATGATGGGTTTGATGTAGTAAAGAGTAAGGAGTCACCAAGGTGTCTTAGCAAGAGGATACTCTTACAAAATCATGTTTGAAGGAGAGATTCTGCCATCTTTGTCTGGGGTGTGTGTTCATAGAGAAAACCTAGCCTCACAAAACAAGCAAGGAAAATCATAGATTATAAAAGGATCTTTCTACTAAAAGAGTCATTATTATTTCTCTATTTTGCAAACTCTCTCAGTAGCTTCAGAATATTTACAGACTTCCAAGATGTAATGTGTACCCTTCTCAAGATTGTGCCTAAGGCAGTTCACTTAAGAACTGGGCTATGTTTTACGCAGACTCACAGGTTCTTCTTCAGATTCATTGTGATGCATCTTTTCATTTTCTTCGTTTTGTTTTTTGGGTAGTTTGAAATACATTTTCCTTTTTAAGAAGGCTAGGATGTTTGGGCGGGGGCAATCCTCATACGTTTTATAAGCCACTTATTCTCATAACACAGATTAACTTCACAGCACATAAAAACACTGGAGAGCCCTTGCATGATTAAATATGCCCTAGAGGATTAAGTTTTTCCACATATTTTTAAGCCAGTGCTATTAATAATGTTCCAGCATTAAACTTTCTGTACATCCTCATTATGGTGGAGGCCTTTTTTTTTCTTTCTTTCTGCCCTTGCTGTTAGTTTTTCCGTGGTCAGATTTGTAGCGCTACAAAATTATCTGTGGAAACATACAATCTGAATGTTTAACTCAAGTCCAACAAAGTATCATGTCTGGGACTATTCCAATTTTTGTTCAAAGATGTTGTCAGTTTTTCAAACTTAATTGTTCTTTTGTCTTACTGGAAACCTGGCAGAAGGTAGCTATTTACAGGCATGTCTTAGAGGTATTGTGGGATTTGTTCCAGACCACCACAATAAAGCTAATATTGCAGTAAAATGAGTCTCACAATTTCTTTGGTTTCTCAGTGCATATAAAAGTTATATTTATACTATACTGCAGTCTATTAAGTATGCAATAGCATTATATCTAAAAATACATACATACCTTAAGTGTAGTGTATTACAAAATACTTTTGCTTAAAAATGCTAACAATTACGGAGCTTTCAGCAAGTTGTAATATTTTTGCTAGTGGAGGTTCTTGCATTGATATTTATGGCTGCTGCCTGATCAGGGTGGAAGTTAATAAAGGTTGTGTGGCTGTGGCAATTTCTTAGAAAAAGACAAGTTTGTTGCAGCAGTTGGCCTTTCCTTTCAGAAAAGATTTCTCTGTAGCATGTAGTGCTGTTTGATAGCATTTTATCCACAGTAGAACTTCTTTGAAAATTGGAGTCTTCCTCTCAAACCCTGCTGCCATTTTATCAACATGATGTTGTAAATCCTCAGTTGTCATTTCAACAGTGTTCACAGCATCTTCATCAGGAATAGATTCCATCTTAAGAAACTACTCTCTTTGCTTAACTGTAAGAATCAATTCCTCATCTGTTCAAGTTTGATCCTGAGATGGCAGTGATTTAGTCACATCTTCGGACACCACTTCTGCTTGCTATTTTCGCCACATCTGCGCTGACTTCCTCTTGAACCCCTCAAAGTCATCCATGAGGGTTGGAATCAACTTCTTTCAAACTCCTTTTGATGTGGCTATTTTGATCTCCTCCCATGAATCACGAGTGTTCCTGCTGGTATCTTGAATGGTGAATTCTTTCCAGAAAGTTTTCAATTTACTTAACTCAGATCCATAAGAGAAATCACTGTGTATGGCAGCTATTGCCTTATTAAATGTATTTTTCAAATAACAAGACTTGAAAGTCTAAATTACTCCTTGGCTCATGGGCAGCAGAATGGATATTACCTTAGCAGGCATGAAAACAACATTCATCTCTTTATACATCTCCATCAGAGCTCCTGAGTGACCAGGTACATTGGCAGTGAGCAGTTACATTTTGAAAGGAATCTTTTTTTTTTTTTTTCTTCTGAGCAGTAGGTCTCAACAGTGGGCTTAAAATACTCAATAAACCATGATGTAAACAGATGGGCTGTTATCCAGGTTTTGTTTTTTCAGTTATAGAGCACAGACACAGAAGATTTAGCATAATTTTTAAGGGCCCTAGGATTTTTGAATGGTCAGCAAGCATTGGCTTCAACTTAAAGTCACCAGCTGCTTTGGCCTCTACCAAGAGAGTCAGCCTATTTTTTTAAGCTTTAAAGCCAGGCATTGACTTCTCCTCTGTAGATACGAAAGTCCTAGGTGGCATCTTCTTCCACTAAAAGGCAGTTTCATTTACATTAAAAATCTGTTTAGCCACCTTTCTCAATTTTCTGAGCTAGATCTCATCATGTGCTGCAGCTTCTACATCAGTACTTGCTGCTTTGCCTCACCTTTTTTATGATATGGAGTCTCACTCCATTGCCCAGGCTGCAGTGCAGTGGCGGGATCTCGGCTCACTGCAACCTCCACCTCCCAGGTTCAAAAGATTCTCCTGCCTCAGCCTCCTAAGTAGCTGGGATTACAGGTGTGCACCACCACTCTAGGCTAATTTTTGTATTTTTAGTAGAGACGGGGTTTCACCATGTTGATCAGGCTGGTCTTGAACTCCTGACCTCGTGATCTGCCCACTTCGGCCTCCCAGAGTGCTAAGATTACAGGTGTGAGGCCTCTCACTTTGATGTTACAGAGACAGCTTCTTTCCTTGAACCTCACTAGCCAGCTTCTGCTAGCTTCCAACTGTACTGCTGTAGCCTCCTTACCTCTCTCAGCCTTCATAGAAGTAAAGAGATTTTGAGCTTTGCTCTGGATTAGGCTTTGGCTTAAGGGGATATTGTGGCTGGTATGATCTTCTAGACCACTAAAACCTTCTCCTATTAGCAATATGGCTCTTTTACTTTCTTTTCTTGGTGTGTTTATTGGAATGGCACTTCTAATTTCCTTCTAGAACTTTTCCTTTGCATTAACAACTTGGCTGTTTGGTGTAAGAGGTACAGCTTTTAACCTGGCTCAGCTTTTGACATGCCTTCCTCACTAAGCTTAATCATTTCTAGCCATTTTTTTTTTTTTTTTTTTTTTTTTTTGAGAAAAAGTCTCACTGTATTGCCCAGGCTGGAGTGCAGTGATGCAATCTCAGCTCACTACAACCTCCGCTTTCAGGTTTAGCGATTCTCCTTCCTTAGCCTCTCAAGTAGCTGGGACTACAGGCATCTGCCACCACACCCAGCTAATTTTTGTATTTTTACTAGAGATGAGGTTTCACTATGTTGTCCAGGCTGGTCTTGAACTTCTGACCTCAAGTGATCCACCCATCTTGGCCTCTCAAAGTACTGGGATTATAGGCATGAGCCAATGTGCCTGGCCCATTTCTAGCTCTTGATTTAAAGTGAGAGATGTGTGACTCATCTTTTCACTTGAACACTTTGAGGCCATTGTAATTGGCCTACTTTCAATACTGTTGTGTCTCAGGAAATAGGGAGGCCCGAGGAGAGGGAGAGAGAGATGGAGGAATGGCCAGTTGGTGACTCAGTCAGAACACATACAACATTTATCTACTAAGGTCACCATCTTATATAGGTGCAGTTTGTGGTGCCCCAAAACAATTATAATAGTAACATTGAAGATCACTGATCACCACAGATAAAATAATAATGAAAAAAAAGTTTGAAATATTGTGAGAATGAACAAAATATGACACAGACGCAAAGTGAGCACATGCTGTTGGAAAAATGGTATTAATCCCTTTGCTCAATGCAGGGTTGCTACAACTTTCCATTTTTCTTTTTAAAGTGATCACTAAACACATAGTACTTACCATTTCAAAAAAAATATTTCAGTGCACATTTTTTTTCCTGACATAACATTCTGGTTTTATAAGGAATCTTGTTATTAGTAATTGAGTTATTTATTAAATGCCTTTTTTCCCAGGCATTAGGTTGTCAAATTAATTTCCTGTGGCTAATCAGCCTGGGCTTGACTCTACTTGCATAACGGTCCTCCACTCCCCCAGCTCTCCAGGACTTGCAGTATCTCCGATCCCATGAGCCTGCAGGTCTTTTCTTAACAGCCAGGACCCATTCCCAGTCCCTTTAGTGGTGCTAACCAGCCCCTCAGTTTCTCTGACCTTAACCTTTTCATCCTTATTCTGCCATCCCCTTAGGTTAGATGAGTTCTTAATTTCTTTTCTCCCCAAATTTTTATTATCTGTCCTGAGCAGAGGCATCAGATTGCTCCACATTGTTTAAATGTGCCAGTCAGCTTCTCTTCTTCAACTCCCTGCACAGCTCTCCCTGCACAGCTCTCCCTGCGCAGCTGGGCCTCAGGGTCGCTATTCTTCTCAAGCCCCATAGCCCAGACCTTCTCGGGTCACACAAGACTTCCTGCCTGCCCTAGCTAGACTCTAGAGCTCTCCTGTTCCCGAATCCCTCTTCACTTTTCACTGCTGTATTGCTCATCCCTCAGTCCTCACTCCTGCCTCTGGGGGAAAGCTGCCCCTCCTTTCCAGTGCTAACCTCTTCATCAGTGCTTTAGAGTTCTGCTTAGCACTAAACAAAAACACAAATCAACTAAATTAAGATTTTAATATTTTTATGTTAATATTTATAATTGTTTAATTTTAATATCTAATGGTTCTGAGAAATATTAAATATTTCATTTTAATGTTTGTTTATTAACATTAAAAGTGATCAGGTTGGGAAGATCACCTGCCCAGAAGGTTGAAGCTGCAGTAAGCTGTGCTTGTGCCACTGCACTCCAGCCTGGGTGACAGAGCAAGATTCTGTCTCAAAAAAAAAAAAAAAAAAAGAAACACTGTTTGTAGTAACAAAAGTTAGAAAGCACTACCCTTTAACAGAGAGCTGATTAAATTATGGTATATTTATTATTGGTGGCAATTAAATAATTTGTTTAATTTTAATAAAAACTAATTTTATTAAATATTTTAATAAATACTGCATATTTAATTTTAATATTAAATAAGTAACACATGCACATGGTTTTAAAAATTGAAGTAGTATAAAATAATCTACAGAGGCTACTGTTTGATTGATGCCAGTTTATGTGTATGCATTTTGCCAGAGATGTATTCTTCCATAGATGATACATGCATAAACAAGTATGCACATCCATACATTTCTTCCTCTTCTTGTCTCCTCCTTCCACTTTATTTGTATACAGATACTATCTATACACAGTCTGGATACTGCTTTTTAAATACATTTCTATGTTTTGGAAACCAATTTATATTAGTACTATAGACCTGCCTCATTCTTTTAGTGTACAAAATATGCCTTTTTTTTTTTTTTAAGACTGTCACCCAGGGTGGAGTGCAGTGGCCTAATTATAACTCACTGCAGCCTCAACTTCCTGGGTTCAGGTGATCCTCCCATTTTAGCCTCCCAAGTAGCTGAGGTTACGGGTGCATTCCACCTCGCCTGGCTGATTTTTAAATTTTTTTGTGGCAACGGGGTCTCACTCTGTTGCCCAGGTTGGTCTTGAACTCCTAAGCCCAAGTAATCCCCCCACCTCAGCCAGATTACAAGTGTGAGCCACGAGCCTGGCCCAAACAGTGTTTCAGTGAGCATCCTTGCAACGTAAGTCTTTGTGCCCATGTATAACTTTATTGGTATGAAGTCTTAGAAGTGGAATTGCTGGATTAAATGGTGCCTGCATTTTCATCTTCTGAAAAGAGAAAAATTCTCTCTGTATCTTATATTATTACTGTTCTAGTTCGTTTATGCATTGTTGATTTCTTAGATGTTATTTGTTTCTAAGAACTCTTTACTGTTCTCATATTGTTCTCCTCCCAAGTATACAGTCCTTTTATTTTTTAACTTTTTATTGAAGGATAACGTATACCCAAAAAAGCACACAAATCTTAAGTGTTCAACTTAATGAATTCTCAAAAAATACACCTTATGTAACCAATGCTTAGGTAAATAACCAAATTATTACCAGCACTTTGGAATATCCTTTGTGCCCCTTAGTCTCTCCAGGGGTAGCCACTGTCTTTACTTCTAACACCACAGATTCATGTTGCCTGTTTCATTTTAATTTTATATAATTGTAATTGTACATACTGCTTCTACCTTCTTCTGTGTAACATTATATTTGAAGGTAGTTTGTTCTCACTGATATCTATTGCATGACTATACCACAATCCATTTGTTCATTCTACTGTTGGTCACCTTAGTGTTTCTAGCTTTGGGCTATCATGAATAGTGCTGTTATGGAAACTTTTGTTTGTGTCTTCTGGTGCACATATGTACATATTTTTGTTGGGTGTATATAAACATAGAGTATAATTGCTGTATCATAGGGCGTATATATATGTTTAACTTCTAACGTGATAATTTTACACTTCCATGAGAGTCCTGCTTGTTCCACATCTTTGTCAGCACTTGGTATTTTCTTTTTCATTTTAGCCTTATTGATAGGCACAAAGTAGTATTTCATTGTGGTTTCATTTTCATATCTCATTGTTATTGTTGATTTTGGAGATGAAGTCTCGCTCTGTCACCCAGGCTGGAGTGCAGTGGCAGGATCTCAGCTCACTGCAACCTCTGCCTCCTGGGTTCAAGTGAGTCTCCTGCCTCAGCCTCCTGAGTAGCTGGAGGTACATGGCAACACAACCAGCTAATTTTTGTATTTTTAGTAGAGACAGGGTTTCACCATGTTGGCCAGGATGGTCTTGATCTCTTGACCTCGTGATCTATCCACCTCGGCCTCCTAAAAGTGCTGGGATTATAGGTGTGAGCCACCACGCCCGGCCTCCCTTTTCATATCTCTGAACCACTCATGCCATTGAGCTCATTTTCATGTTTATTGGCCCATTGGATATCCTCTTTTGTGAAGTACCTATTGAAATTTATTTTTCCATTTTAAAATTATTTTTAAAACCATACATTTGGCTAGCTGTTATACCACATTTTTGACAAATGTGGCTTTTGTCCCTCTCTTCCCATTTATCCTTTTAAATTTATTTTTGTGGCTTTTCTCTCACCTATTCTTTTCTAACTAGGGAACTTTAGAGCCACTAACTAATCCTAACCCTTCTAGAATTTTTAGTGATTTGCATGAAACTTACTTTGAGAAAAAATTGGTACTCGAACTGGAAAATAATATTGTCATTCTAAGAAGGGAAATGATTTGATATATACTAAGTTCGCCTAGTTTTTTGTCAGCTAGATTGCATTATTATCCCCATATTTAATTCTCATTTTAGTTTTATTTTTGACAAGAGCTTGTTAGAACTGAAAGTCTTTTCATTTGCATTTTAAGTCTGGAGCTTTCTTTTTAAAAATATAAAATGTTTGATATTTAATAAAATATATTAAAAATGTTTTACAGGTTCTTGATCACTATGAACGAGAAGGATTTAATTTCCTAGCCAAGGTGTTTAATTCTTCACATTCCTTCTTAGAAGACTTGACTGGTCTTACATTACTGCATCAAGAGACCCAAGCTGCAGAGGTAAGAACAAAACAAACTTTAACTAGTGAAGACTGACATGCTTACAACTATACGATATTCAGCATATGGAAAAGGAAGAAAGCAATTAATTTTAATTTTTGTAACATAAAGCAAATATTACTAAATAAGTATGCTAGTTACCAGAGAACAAATAACCTTCAGCAAGTGCTGGATAGTGAAGTGTGTAGGTTGCTGTCCATTTGGTGCCTAATGCACAAAATCCCTGTGATAAAGGAAGTAAAGGTTGTAGATTTCCAGATACCTCTTGTCCTTACTGAAGATCTGCATGTGTATGGTCATTGGAGAGAGTTGGCTTTAATGTCTGTCCGTATATCAAAATGTAATTTGGTGAAAACATTTGTCTCCAGCTATGTTCCTTAGAGAGAAGGTACTGGACTCTGGCCATGTTCTTCAGAAAGAACATGCCTGGCTTGTTTTTCATGATTTGATCAGTCTTCTTAGACCCTGAAGCCCACCATGAAATGGCTTCCCCAAACACAACCCAAGAGATCTTTGCTTTGTTTCTCAGCTATCATATTTTGTAGATCTTAATTTCTGGGTCATCACATCTTTTTTTTTTTTTTTTTGAGGCTGAGTTTAAGAAATAAATTATCAGCTAGGCATGGTGGCTCACACCTATAATCCCAGCACTTTGGGAGGCCAAGGCTAGTTTGAGGCCAGGCTGGTCTCAAACTCCTGACCTTGTGATAGTGAAACTCTATATCTACTAAAAATATATATATATAAAAAGTTACCTGGGCATGGTGGTGGGTGCCTGTAATTCCAGCTACTTGGAAGGCTGAGGCAGTTCAATCGCTTGAACCTGGGAGGTGGAGGTTGCAATGGCCAAGATCGCACCACTGTACTTCAGCCCGGGTGACAGTGCAAGACTCTGTTTGGAGGGGGGAAAAAAAAGAAGAAGAGAAAAGAAATTATCACTTTGTTTTTCTAAGTGCTCACTGTTCTTAGAAAGAAGGAGTACTGTTTATGGTGGTAGAGCTATTTGGATCACTTGGCAAAATGTGCAATTCCTCCAAATTGATGAGTGAGATTAAATCAACATCTTTTCCCCTTAGTTACTTGTGTGAAGAAGCTGTGAGGAGAAATGTAGGTTATGTAGTGTTTTCACAAATTGCATAAGGAAAACCTTGACTTCCTGTGTCCTGCCAGGGTAGTGCACTTGCCATTAGTCCTATTCAAGTTGCAATTCTTCTCACCAACTAAAGAGAAATATGTAAATTATTTCTAGTTAGGTGGCAAAACTCCCCCAGCCACCTGGTTAAATGATTGCCTGGTTGGATAGATCTATAAACTCCTCCATAGGTTGCATATCCTCACCACTGGTGGGGGGCCCCAAGTTGTTGATGAATAGGTGGCTAGGCCCAATACTGGACCAGCCAGTGGTGAAAGGCCTGCTATTTGGAGAGGTGGAGCTAGCACTGAGTATAGGAAAACCATGTGGAAATACCGAAGTCAAACCCCTGGGAGCTTTGAGAAGATTGTGAGATTTTCAAGTATACCAGTGAGGCAAGCTAGTACCTCTCTGTTCCTGGACTTAGAACTTAAGACAGTCCTTTTTAAACTTGTTTTGGTGTCCCCTGGGCATTAAACAGATATGGGGGGTGACCATTTAATAGGTTCAGAGTTTTTTTTGGGTGAGGGTTGAATATTTTCTAAACTGAGAGAGTAGTAATAGTTGCATAACTCTGTGAATATACTAAAAACCATTGAACTGCACACTTTAAAAGGGTGTGTGTGTGTGTGTGTGTGTGTGTGTGTGTGTGTGTGTGTGTGTGTGTGTGTGTGTGTGTGTGTGTGTGTGTGTGTGTGTGTGTGTGTTTTCTCTGTCCTGGCCCAGGCTGGAGTGGCACGATCTCGTGGTCACTGCATGGCCAATAGTTAGAGCCAGAGAGAGTCTATATCAAATTTCAGGAGATGAATGGCATCTCTGCTGCTCTTTGAGAGACTTTGAGATATTTTTCCCCTGAATTGTGATTAGGTTTCCAGGCAGGGTTCAAAACATTGTGTTTATTGTCTGCCATATTGTCTTTTAAGCAGTGCTTTATTGTCTGATGGTATGAAAGAAGTAACATAGATGTTTGCAAACATGCAATCATTTGATGAGATGGCTAAGGAAGTTTTGCCACCCAGCTAGAAGTAATTTACATGTTTCTGTTTAGTTAGCTAGAAGAATTTCAACTGGAAATTGACCCAATTTTTCACTCTTTAAAACACAGCAGATGCTAGAATAGTGGGCAGATGTCTAGATTTAACCTGGTGTATCTTACATTTTAGTTGGTCAAACTTGAATGGCTTTTTCAAAGACTTAGAAGAGGAAGTTTAAGAGCAATAGTGACTAAATAGATGGTGGAGCAGAAGGGGGCATGGTTTTATCCACAAGCCTGAGTTTTCGTTTTGAACATCTTTTGAAAATATGATACCAAGCCCTGTGCTAGTAAGTGAATAGAGAAGTTAATGAGACACTGACCCTCATGGGCTCATAGTCTAGTGTGAGAAGCTGAGAAGCTCACTATTGAGTGAGCTCTAATGCAGTAAAAAATGTTTTAATCATCTGTATATTAAGTGCTGAGAGAGCAGTTACTTCTGCCTAGGGGAATAGGGATGTGAAGAAAAGTTTCACAGGAAGAGAACAAATATTTCCCTTAGTTTTCAAAGGATGAATAGACTATTTTTAAAAACAAAAGTTGGATTTTGGTGGAGGAAGAGTAGAGAAGTGAAGAAGCCTAGGGCGTTCTAGACTGAATAAAGGCCTCTAAGGCCAAGTCTTTAGTATATTGCTCAAAATCATGAGTAGTGTGATATACTTGGAGCCAGAGTTACCTGAAGTCAACATGTTTTTTTAATAACAGCTTTATTGAATTATAATTCACATACCATAAAACATCATTTTGTACAGGCACGGTAGCTCACGCCTGTAATCCCAGCACTTTGGGAGGCTGAGGCGGGTGGATCACCAGAGGTCAGGAGTTGAAGACCAGCCTGGACAACATGGTGAAACCCCATCTCTACTAAATATACAAAAATGAGCCAGGTGTGGTGGCAGGTACCTATAATCCCAGCTACTCAGGAGGCTGAGGCAGGAGAATCTCTTGAACCTGGGAGGATTCACAGGATATACTAAATATATAGTATATTCACAGAATATACTAAAATTACCACTCTCTCAGTTGAGAAAATTTTTATCCCCCTGCCCAAAACAAACTCTGAATTTAATGGTCACTTCCCATTTTTCTCCTCTTTCCAGCCCCTAACAACCACTAATCTTCTTTGTGTCTGTATGAATTTTTCTATTCTGGAAATAACACATAAATGATCTTTTGTGTCTGGCATCATTTATTTAGCATGATGTTTTTAAGGTTTATCCATGTTGTAGCAAGGTAATTGTTTTTTATTTAAAGAAAAATATTTCAATGCTATTAAAGATTTTCATATTCTTTGCACCTGTGGTCTGTCTCGCCAAATATAGCCCATAATATGAAGGAGGAATGCAGCAAAGCTGATCTTACTAGAGACTACAGATTCCTTTATATTCATAGAAAAGGACATATAATTAGTAATGGATTGGAAGCTATATCCAAATAGAATCATCTAGATTTAGTGAGATTGACTAATGGAGCCCAATGTTTTGCACTCATCCCCTGTCCATCAGATATCTGAAAATGATTGCAATGATTTTAAACTACATTACTGGTGTAATCATACTGCTATTGAGATTAGCAGGCAAATTACCAAGTAGGTTTTTATTAGAGGACAGGGAAACATGGGAGGGTGCAGAGTGGAGAGTGAGAACCAGGCTTACAAAAATGAGTTTGTTTTAGGTAGTGATGACTTTGAGGTAATGGGGTAAGTGAGTGAAAATGGCTGGTTGGCACTGGGGATGGGAGAGAGATGGAGCTTGGAGAAAAAGAATAGCACTGGTAAATTGATTTAGCTAGACAAAGGAGATTTATCCTATTCCATTTAGCACAGTGAGGAGAGGCTGGAGAGCTAGGATGCAATAAATTTTTTTTTTAAATGAGAAATGTGTGTGGTAGATTAATTTTATCTCAAGTTATAGATTAAAAATTTTAAATACCACATAAATGCCATTTGCCTTTGCTAATGTTGTATTTTATAAAGAAGGAGACTTGCATAAGAATGATGTAATGGACTTTGGGGACTTGAGGGAGAAGCTTGGCAGGGGGGTGAAGGATAAAAGACTATATATTGGGTGCCATGTACACTGCTCAGATGACAGGTGGACTAAAATCTCAGAAATCAGCACTAAAGAACTTAACCATGTAACCAAAATCTACCTATACCTCAGAAACTATTGAAATAAAAAAGAAGGGGACTTGGACAGATACACATATTCTTTGTCTGTGGCTTATTTGGTTGCCAAATTATAGTTAGCATTCTGCTCATGGGGGTTTAGGAGTTTCCGTGGAAGAAAGGCCCCACTCACTTTCTCCCCTCTTAAAATGTTGCCTTATGAATTACAGCATTTTGCATAAAGTTCTGACCTTTACTTCCAATGCCTTTACTGAGAATGGGTTTGGATACTTGAAGATCGATCCTGACTTCCTGTTCCTCCTAGATCTTTATTTATCTTACTTGGAACCCAAGGAAATGGCCTTAAAGTTGATGAACCATGGAGTGTCCAAGTCATGGAGCTGTTGAGGTTCTCACCAAGTATCTTTTAAATTGCTGCATTTGGGATGAGTACAGTGGCTTACACCTGTAATCCCAGCACTTTGGGAGCCTGAGTTGGGAGGATTGCTTGGGTCCAGGAGTTGTAAGACCACCCTGGGCAAGATGATGAGCCTCTGTCTCTAGTTTAAAAAAATTAAAGATTAGCCAGGCATGGTGGCACACCAGCTACTTGTAAGGCTGAGGCAGGAGGATCACTTGAGCCCAGGAGTTTGTGGCAGACAGTGAGCTATGGTTGTGCCACTGTACTCCAGCCTGGGCAACAGAGCAAGACCCTGTCTCTTATTTAAAAAAAAAAAAAAATGCTGCATTTGTTGAAGAAAGGCTCAGTCTAAATCAGACACCTTAGCCATGTTGCATAAAATTTGTGTGACTTACCTTCTTAGAGTTATTTCTCATCCTGTGAGTAGAATAAGTATCAGTTCACATGTATTTATTTGTTCCAACTATGGGTTCAGCATCATACTATGAGAAATGCCAAAATATTTTCTAAATGAATCTAACTAGAGATAAAAGAGTAATTTATAAGAGAGATATACCAAGCTATTTTGGTATATCCTAGAGTAATTCAAGCTCCCAAGTCCCTTTGCCCAACTTCTCTGAAATACTTCATTCCTATTCATGACAGTTTGCACATTCCATGATTCCAGGATTAATTTTAGGCTGTTTTACTTCCTTGCCTTTACCATATCATCAGTATTTGATGTTGTACCATGCATTTATGATTTCAGGGTTGCAATTACAGTGCACCATTAACATAATTTGCATTTTGTCAGAGCTGTGCTAAACAGAACTTCCTTTCTGCAGATTTGGGGATTAATGAATGATCATCTAAAAAGAAAGTTTAGCAACAACCATAACACAGACTATAAAATCATAAACAGACCAGGAGAAATGAACAGGGCTGAGCCGATGAATTGATTATGAATTAAAATGTATATTGTGACTCATTCACTATAGAACTCAGAATTCTAGAAAATGCCCATTTCTCTCATAGCCAAAAAGTCATGTGAAAAACATTACAGTCATGTGATATGACGTCATTGGCACAGCAATTTACTATTCAGTAAAGTAAATAACACAATTAACAAGTGTTTCTGCTGGGCCTTTTGCACTTACACTGAGATTTTGGCCTCTCCCCACACAGCTGGTTTTGATTTGGTTCCTGTGGAATTTTGTTTTGTTTTGCATTTAACAGCAGTCAGATATTTATGTACAGCTTCATCAAGAGCCTCTGATGACAAATACGCCTTTGGAGGCCAGTAGAAGCTGTGGGAAACCCCCGTGTCAGCACTCAGACCTGTTTCCAATGGAGAGAAATTGCTCTGGGGACTAAACCAGCCTGTTCATGAATCCAGTTCCTTTTTTCCAGAGGCTTCTGCTAGCTCACTTCCAACCCATGCTGGCCATCCTGGGACTGTGTTCTGCCTTGATTTTTCCTTATGAAGCAATCCCTCAAGACACAGCCTTGGCCCTCTCTCCTGAGTGAGGGAGGAAAGGCAGAAACGGGCAGAAAGCCATTTACTTCTTATATTGGAAACTAGAGCCTGGTTTTTGAAATAAAGCTTGGCATTATCTCACTTATAACCCACTTTGTAAAATGTGCCCCTTTTATTTGCTGTTTTCTACATGAATTTGAGATGTTTGGATAAATTAGTAGCGGAGAAAGATGCAATTGGAGAATAGACAATGAAGTCTGGCAGAGTTCTCCACCCTTCAGAAATGACTCTTGGATGGTATAATCTGCTTGGAGAAGTCTAAGGGAGAAAGAAGAGGGGAAATCGTAAATGCTAAAAGCAAAGCAAAGGCAGCTAATGTTAGGACATAGAACGTGGGAATCCAGTCCTTCTTACATTGTAGTCCAGGTTCTACCAGAGTTCTCATGAGTGACCTTGGGTGAATCCTTCAGTGTTCTGTGCATGCTTCCCCACTTAAAATGAGAGGATTGAATCACATGTGAAATTCTTTTTTTGAAGTCTCAAGAAAAAATGAAAAACTTTTCAACTGTAATTTAGTGATATTGATTCAAATATACCATGTATAACCAAAAAGGAAAAAGATGGTTAATGTTTACATAAAAATGTCTAAAAATGTATCAAGGTACTTACTTTTTATACATTTTATAAATATTCTTTGGTGTTTAACATATCTAACTACCATTGCTAGAAGCTTTTTGCAGATTTTGAGATATACATCTACTTTGAGCCTTAATAGAACATGGCTCATACTTTGTATTAATTAGTGTGTGACACTGTACATATAAATCTAAAATGGTATAATTCACCCTAATAACTTACTCTTGACCAGACTTGGTGCCAGTTTTGACTGCATAAACTCAAACCTACCCTAGCCGTAACTGGGTATGTTCACGAAATGTGCTACTTGCTATCCTTCAGTACAGCTTCCAAAGATGAGTTTCAAAGCCCTCTTATTTTAAGTAATAGCATCCTTGGAATACTGAATGTGTAATATCAGGGGAGTTTCTTTAAGAATCAGCCATATTACATTAGAATACTCATGAAGTATGAGTAGCTTCAATCTTGGCTTGGTCAGAAGGTCTGAGTTCATTCCTAGCTCCCACACATAGCCAAGACTGCCATGTTCCACTCTGTGGGCCGTGTCAGGCAGGACCTTGTGCAGCAGCTGTGTGAGACCTTGGGTTATTTACTTCATTGACCTTCATTTCCATCATTTTATAGGATGTGATTAATAATTCCCACTCTTTGCAATTACCATGTTAAGAAAGCACCTTACAAAAGAAAAAATAGATAAATTGGACTACATTAAAATTTTTAACTTTGTGCTACAAAGGACAAAAAAAAAAAAGGAAAAAGCAGGTCATAGTATGAGAGAATATAATTTTGCAGATCATATCTGATAAGGGTCTGGTATCTAGAATATATAGAGAGCTGTAAGCTGGGTGTGGTGGCATATGCCTATATCCCAGCTGCTTGGGAGACTGGGGTGAGTGTATCACTTGAGCCCAGGAGCTGGAGACCAGCCTGGGCAGCGAAGTGAGAACCCATCTCTTAAAAACAACAAAAACCCAGAATATATAGGGAACTCTTAGAACTCAATAATATAAAGACACAGAACTCAATTAAAAAATGGGCATTAGATTTAAAATAACATTTCCCCAAAGAAGATATACAGATATCCCATAATCAAATGCTAAGATGCCCAACATCAATAGCCATTGGCAAAATGCAAATTGAAACTACTGTGAGATGCCATTCATACCCAGTAAGATGGCTGTAATCAAAATGACAATATCAAGTGTTTATGAAGATGTAGAGAAATTAGAAACCTCCTACCTACTAGTGGGGATGTCAAATTGTGCAGCCACTTTGAAAAACAATTTAGCAATTTTTTTGAAAAATTAAGCACAGAATTACCATGTGACCGAGGAATTGTACTCCTAGATATATAGCGAAAGCTACTCTGGACACCCTGCCGATAGGATAGCCCGTAAGGAGCAACACCAAAAATTGTGTGTGGGTGTGTGTGTGTGTGTGTGTGTAAACATAGCTAAGAGAAATGAAAATGTGCACACACACACAAAAGTACACAAATATTCATAACACCAGTATTCATAATAGCCAAAAAGTGGAAACAATGCAAATGTTCATTAACCGATGAATAGATGAATAAAATGTCAGATATTACAGGAATAATACTGGAGTATTATTCAGCAATAATAAGGTGCTGATACATGCTGTAGTATGGATGAACATTGAAAACATTATGCTAAGTGAAAGAAGCCAGTCACAAAAGGCCACATATTTTAAGATCTCATTTATATGACACGTCCAGAGTTTTAAAATCCATATAGTCAGAAAGTAGATTAATGGTTGGCAGCAGATGGGGATGGGGGATTAGGGGAAAATCAGTGGCTACTTACAAATAAGCATTTCCTTTCAAGGTGATGAAATGTTCTAATCTTAGATAGTGATGATAGTTGCACAGTGGTGAATTTACTAAAACCATTGAATTGTATACTTCAAATGGGGGAATCGTATGGGATGTGAATTATCTATCAATACAGATGTTTAAAAAGCAAGCCAAAAAGTGCCCCATAGTTGGGGTATTTGTTTCTCCTCCCTCTCTCATTTCTCTGACTCTCTCTGCATGCAGTATTGATTGTCTGTCTGTGACAAGCTGTCATAGGATGTTAGTTCATTGTTTTTAGGAATGCGTTTTCTATAGATTATGACAAGGATCTCTTACATTTTTATTGTAGCCTCAAAGCCTTAGTCCCTGTGCACCTCCTTTAACCTTTTCTTACACTATGGATAGCCTGTAAATGCTGGGGGAAGAGATGGATGGGGCCTCCCAGCCAAATGCCTCCCTTCTGTGCTTGCTTCGGGGAGAGAGAAAGCAGCAGTTGGCTCTATCCGTGGAAGACATTGCAGATAAAGTGGTTAGGGGAAGATGAGAGCGCTTTGCTGTCTATTTTTGTAAGTTTAAGCAGGGGTTTAGAGGATCCAAATCCCAAACTAGGTCTGAATTTTTTAAATTTCCCTCTTTACCACACAATATTTTTCTGCCAAGATTTCTTAGCTTGAAAATTCCCAAATACATCAAAGTTGAATGTAATGTACAGTGGATACCCACATACCTCCCACCTGGATCCAACAATTAATATTTTGCCACACATGGTTTATCTCTCTCTACACATGCATGCACTCCCCCTCATCTTATCACACTTCACATACAAACTTACTCATTTTCTCTTTTGTTAAACCATTTGAAAGCAAGTTTTATATACAGTGACACCTTACCCTAAATTTTAGCATAATGTGCTTATTCTCTAATATAGAGTACTATCATCATCATCATCATCATCATCACAGAACAACAAAGAATAATTCCATAGTATCACCTAAAATCTAGTATGTGTCCAATTTTTCCCAGAAGTTCACAGGATTTTAAACTATTGTTTGCTTTTTCCTCAAGTTGGTAATGTTATACTTAGAGTTTTTTCCAGTAATACTTTGCACTGGTCATACATACCAAGTGATGCACACTTGAGCATATCTTTTTAATTCCTTTGACACCCTCACACCCCTCTCTTAATGAGGAGACACAGTTACCCTATTAAGCAACATGCCCCTGAGGTCCTGCTGCTCTAGGCAGGCCTCTTCTAGGTGAACGTCTTCTCTGGGTGTCACCTAGGCATCCTGGGCTGATGGAGGCAGCCCTGAGAGCCAGCCAGCCCTGAGCAGTGGTTCCCACCCATCCTCCATCCAGGGTCCCCAATGCTGGAGGCTTTTAAGGAAGTAAGAATGGGACTATGAAGGCTATTTTCAGTATTTTGAAAAGTCAAACAGGAATAAAACCTTTAGGACTTGACGACAAGATTACACTGACTGACTAAACTATCAAGATTTTAGCCAGATGTGGTGGCTCATACCTGTAGTCCCAGCTACGTGGGAGGCTGAGGTGGGAAGATCACTTGAACCTGGGAGGCAGAGGTTGCAGTGAACCAAGATTGTGCCACTGCACTCCAGCCTGGGAGACAGAGGGAGACTCTTGTCTTTTTTTAAAAAAAAAAAAAAGAAAAGAAAAAAAAATGAAGCTTTTTGTTTGTTTTTAAACTAAATTCTGTTATCTCAGAATTGAATGGCATACTGTTATCCTGACCCGGTCAGAAGCTCTGATTGGCAGTTTTGAATCCCTTTGAATTATTTTAAAAATAAGGTAAGTTAGTGTATTTTGCAGGGGTGTGAGGGGGCAGTTGAAGATCTAATCTGTGGGAGAGAAAGTGAAAACTAAAGGAATTCTTGGGGATCAGGAAGTGGAGAATCTCTGGCCTGTGGCACTGCAGAGCCTGACTTCACTTCGCATCAGCAGTGGAGGCTTCCCTGAGAGGTGTTTGCAGTTTGCCCTGAAACCGCTATTCTAGGGGATATGTTTTGACAGCTGACCTTCTCGCTTGCAAACATAACAGCTGCTATATGTTGAATTTGGGGAGTTTCCATATTTTGAGAGTGTAAAATTAAATTGATTTTTGATTCTGAGCTCTTAGTCTTCTTGATCCATCTTGCTTCTCAGCTGTGGGGGAGCAGGGAGGGAAGGGAATGTGAAATATCCTAAGGTGTGTGTTTTTTTAAATATTGTGGATGTTTTATCATGGTTTCTTTCAACAGATATTTAACCCTTTGCTGAGTTCATGGTGGGGTGGAAATCAAAGAGGTACAAGGCAGACTTTTAGGAGGCTGACATAGTCTAGTTGCAGAGGTAGGACAGAAAAGTAATTAGGACTGCAGGGCAGTGGGTGTGCACATAGTTCAGTAAGGTCTGCAGAGTTTCAGGAGCATCAGGTGCTAGAAAGAGCTCAAGGCAAGAGTTAGGCTTTGAGTTAGGCCTTGAAGGTTGAGCTCCAAGTGCAGGAAAGAACAAGGCATTCCAGAAGGGCCTGTGGCATGACTGCACCCAAGATCTCTGATAAAAAGTACCGAGACAGATATAGCAACTAATGTTAGTTACATTATATATAATTTCCAGGTCACTTTAGTACCTGCCCTTTTGATGCCCATAACAGTCTTATGAGGTGGCTGTTACCCCATTTTATGGATGAGGTTGTTAAGACTCTAGCTGTGCTGAGGATTTATCTACATCTTGAGGTTTACAGTATACTTCATAAGGCTGGGAGCAGAGAAGATGTGCATAGGGTGATGGAGAGGCATTCTGCTTTATAGAGGGTATTTCTATTCACATGTTGAACCGCTTCCAAAAGCATTTTTGCATGTTGTCTTGTTTCCTTACAGCTGCTTCTCAGATAGCATGGTTTGTTTCATTATACCATCCTGGGGCCTGGTCAGCCAGCATTACTATACTTTCTTGCTCTTAAACTGGCTTGTAATAAAATCTGTGGGAATGAGGTTCCCACAGATGAATTTGTGACTCCAATCCTACTTATACTGGGAAAAGAGCAGGTAACAGGTAATTCCTTTCTTCCTGGCCTTTCTCTTCCCTAAGTTATAAAGGTAAATTAAGAGTTGCTCTCTATTTGCTTTTTTTTTTTTTTTTTTTTGAGACGGTGTTTCACTCTTGTCACACAGGCTGGAGTGCAATGGCACAGTCTCAGCTCACTGCAACCTCTGCTTCTCAGGTTCAAGTGATTCTCCTGCCTCAGCCTCCCAAGTAGCTGGGTTTACAGGCATCTGCCACCATACCCAGCTATTTTTGTATTTTTAGTAGAGATGGGGTTTCACCGTGTTGGTTAGGCTGGTCTTGAACTCCTGATCTCAGGTGATCCACCTGCCTTGGCCTCCCAAAGTGCTGGGATTATGGTCATAAAGCCGCCAAGCCTGGCCATCGTTTGCTTTTATTCAGCTGTCTGGTGAAAAACATTCAGGACTAGAAATACTTATATCTTATTGTTGCAGGACAAAATTGCTGAGTTTCTAATTACAAATAGGTGAACTACTATGGGATATTTTTGTTTTGTTTTAATTTGCTGCTAGCTTTAAAGCATTTGTGTTTATCCTACCTTAATCCTCTTTGAAAGAGGCCATACTTAATTTTGCCCAACACTTTTTATTAAAAGGAAAGAAAGTTGGATTTTGTTTTCATTTTTTTTTTTTTTTTAAACGGAGTCTTGCTCTGTTGCCAAGCTGGAATGCAGTGGCATGATCTCGGCTCACTGCACCCTCCACCTCCCAGGTTCAAGCGATTCTCCTGCCTCAGCTTCCCGAGTAGCTCTGGGACTACAGGCGTGTGCCACCATGCCCAGCTAATTTTTGTGTTTATTAGTAGAGACAGGATTTCACCATGTTGGCCAGGATGGTCTTGATCTCTTGACCTTGTGATCTGTCTACATTGGCCTCCCAAAGTGCTGGGATTACAGGCGTGAGCCACCACGCTCAGCCTGTATTTTTTTTTTCTATTTTTGGAGACGGAGCCTCCGTCTGTTGTTCACGGTAGAGTGCAGTGGCATGATCTTGGCTCAGTACAACCTCTGACTCCTGGGTTCAAGTGATTCTTGTGCCTCAGCCTCCTGAGTAGCTGGGATTACAGGCGCCCACCACCATGCCTGGCCAAGTTTTGTATTTTTAATAGAGACGGGGTTTTACTATGTTGGCCAGGCTGGTCTCAAACTCCTGACCTCAAGTGATCAGCCTGCTTTGGCCTCCCAGAGTGCTGGGATTACATGTGTGAGCCACCACCCCTGGCCTGAATTACGTTTTAAAGTACCAGTTCAGAATCAACCTTTTATAGGTAACCATAAAAGTTTCTGTGCCCAAATATTGGTTTATCTGTATTTTGTTTCCCCCGTCCCCTTTCTCCTTTGTTTTTGTTTTTTTTTAAATTTCATTTTATTTTAATTATTTTGAGAGAGAGACTCACTCTGTTGCCAAGGCTGGAGTGCAGTGGTGCGATCTTGGCTCACTGCAACCTCTGCCTCCCAGGTTCAAGCAATTCTTCTGCCTCAGCCTCCTGAGTAGCTGGGACTACAGATGGCCACCACCACACCTGGCTTATTTTTATATTTTTAGTAGATACAGGTTTCACCATGTTGGTCAGGCTGGTCTTGAACTCCTGACCTAAGGTTATCTACCCACTTCGGCCTCCCAGAGTGCTGGAATTACAGGCATGAGCCACCGTACCCAGCCCAATTTGTGTGTGTGTGTGTGTGTGTGTGTGTGTGTGTGTGTGTGTGTGTACAAACATTAGTTACTGTAAACTGAATACAAACGAACCAAATGGAAAACTAGATTTTTTTCATAAAAATGTTTCTGGATATATATCATAGGCTGTTGAATCTAAATGTCTTAAACTTCAATCAATCAGCCATTTAAATTGTAATATGTATTAAATGGATATTATTAGAGTGGCAAAGTGATTAGCAACAGGTGGTTTCATTGTAGAATAACCTATTAAAAAAAGTATTTTAGGTTGGGTGCTATGGCTCACGCCTGTAATCCCAGCACTTTGAGAGGCTGAGGTGGGCTGATCAGAAGGTCGGGAGTTAGAGACCAGCCTAGCCAATATGGTGAAATCCCATCTCTACTGAAAATACAAAAATTAGCGGGTGTGGTGGTGCATGCCTGTAGTCCCTGCTGCTCAGGAGGCTGAGGCAGAAGAATTGCTTGAACTCAGGAGGCGGAGGTTGCAGTGAGCAGAGATCAGACCACGGCACTCCAGCCTGGGCAACAGAATGAGACTCTGTCTCAAAAAAAAAAAAAGTATTTTAGGGCCTGATACAGTGGCACATTCCTGTAATCCCAGCACTTTGGGAGTCTGAGGTGGGAGGAGTGTGTGAGACTAGAAGTTGAAGACCAGCTGGGCAAATAGTGAGACTCCATCTTCACAAAAAAAAAAAAAACAAAAATCAGCCAGGTTTGGTGACACACACCTGTAGTCCCAGCTACTTGGAAGGCTGAGGTGGGAGGATGGCAAGAGCCCAGGAGTTGGAGGCTGTGGTGAGCTAAGATTGTGCCACTTCACTCCAGCCTGGGCCACAGAGCAAGACCTTGGTTGTACAACAAACAAAACAAAAGGAAAAACAACTATTTGATTTCAGTCAGAGTATAAGAATATGTATTATCTTCCCAAAAAAATCTGTGCAGAAATTTCAGTGCGAAACAGTGGCAAGTGCTTGATTAAATCATGACTTAGAGCAGAACATTCTTGCCTGTTTTGAAATTGACTCCTCAAAAGGACAGCTGAACACAGCCTCTTCTCCATGTGTCCCTGTGCACTCCCTCTGTGCCACCCTACAAGATTCTGTGTTGGGCATGCTCCCACCTCCAGCCTGCTCTGCTGATCTTTTGTTCAGCAAAGCCTGTCTTCCCCAGGGGATCCACCTGGTACTCATCCTAGTCCTTCTAACTTAAGCCATCATCTCCCTTGAAAAATTGTTTCTGGCTTACTCCTTACTACTAGAGCTGAGAGGCAAATGAGGTTCCATAAATGAAAGCACCATGCAGATTTCAGGTGGTCTCCTTTTCTCTGTTGTTTTTTGAGACAGGGTCTCACCTTGTCGCCCAGGCTGGAGTGCAGTGGCACAATCTTGGCTCACTGCAGCCTCAAGTTTCCAAGCTCAAGTGATCCTCCTACCTCATCAACCTGAGTAGCTGGGGCCACAGGCATGCGCCACCATGTCTGTTTAATTTTTTGTATTTTTAGTAGAGACAGGATTTTGCATGTTGCCTAGGCTGGTCTTGAACTCCTGGGCTCAAACAATCCATCTGCCTTGGCCTTCCAAAGTGTTGGGATTATAGGCCTGAGTCACTGCACCTGGCCAAGGAGGTTTGTATCATTACTTGTGAGTAGAGGAATAACTTGAGCCAAATAATGCTGTAGAAAAATTAAAATGACAAAGATCAAGAAAATTTCCTCCCTGCTTTTTTCTATTTTAATATTTCCAAATGAGCTACAACATTTGCAGAAAAAAGCTTAAAATGTTTTATATAGAGAGCAAGTATAATTTAAACACGCAGGTCAAAAAAATACCCCAATGCCCTTCACCCATCTCATATTTTGCTTCCTGACCACAGCCCTAGAAGTAACTAGTAACTAGAAGCAGTAAACTTCTGTATAACTTCAGTCTGGTATATGGGTTCCTAAACAATATAATTCTATTTGCCCGACTTTGAATTTTTCATACGGAATTATGCTATATAGGTTCTTTCGTGTCTTCTTTTGCTCAATATTGTAAAGGTTACCCATGTAGTGTGCAGCTAAAGTTTGTTCATTTTCATTGCTATATAGTTTTTCACAACTGGATATACTGAAATTTCTCCTCTACTGTAGTTGGACTTTTGTAGCATTACTAGTTTCAGATTATAAAAAAGCATGCTGGTTGGAGCATTCTGCTATATATCTCCTGGGGTTCATGTGTAGCATTTCTCTGGGTCAGTGTTTCTCAACCTTTTTTCATTATCACTTCTTCTAGGGGGACCATTTAATACCAACATTTTAGAATTTAATACTAAAGGATAGGGTTTTGGCAGATAGGGCTGTGCTTTGGAGAGCCACTAAATACTGTCATTGGTTCTCCAAAGCACAGCCCTATCTGACAAAAGATTTCTTTTGCCTGCCAAAGGCCAATTTTTTCTCCTTTGGGGGTGATAACACCCTCCTTGAGAATGTGTACTGTCAGTTATTTACCTCATACTAGAATTGTTGGGTCATAGAAAATATGCCTCTTCTGGATCACGGACCTAAATGTAAAACCCAAAACTATTAACACCCTGAAAGAGAAAAAGAAGAAGAAGAAAAAAAAAAACCCTGGAAGACACCCAGACGTCCTAGCCATTACCATTCTGGACATAGGAACATTCAAAAATTTCATGATGATACCAAAAGCAATCACAACAAAAGCAAAAATTGACAAATCAGATCTAATTAAACTAAAGAGCTTCTGCACAGCAAAAGAAATTATCAGAGTAAATAATATACAGAATGGAGAAAGTTTTCTCAAACTATGCATCTGACAGAGGTCTAATATCCAGCATCTACAAGGGACTTAGACAAATTTGCAAGGGAAAAACAACCTCATTAAAAAGTGAGCAAAGGACACGAACACACACTTTTCAAAAGAAGATACACAGATGGCCAAAAAGCATATGTTAAAAAGCTCATCATTAGTCAGTAGAGAAATGCAAATCAAAACCACAGTGAAAGACATCTCACACCAGTCAGAATGCCTATTATGAAAAAGTCAAAAAACAGATGCTGGCAAGGTTGTGGAGAAAAAGGAATGCTTATACACTATTGGTGGAAGTATAAATTAGTTAATCATTGTAGAAAGCAGTGTAGAGATTCCTCAAAGACCTAAAAACAGAAATACCATTTGACCCAGCAGTCCCATTACTGGATGTATATCCAAAGGACTATAAATCATTCTGCCATAAAGACATGCACACAGATGTTCACTGAAGCACTGTTCACAATAGCAAAGACATAGGATCAACTTAAATGCCCATCAATGGTAAACTGGGATAAAGAAAATGTAGTACATATACACCATGGAACACTATGCAGCCATAAAAAAGAATTGAGATGATGGATGGAGCTGGAGGCCTTTATCTTTAGTAAACTGATGCAGGAACAGAAAACCTAATACCATATGTTATCACTCATAAGTGGGAGCTGAATGATGAGAGCTTATGGACACACAGAGGGGAACAACATACAGTAAGGTCTGGTGGAGGATGGAAGTTAGAAGAGGGGAGGAGGATCAGGGTGATGAAATCCACAACACACCCCCATGTCACAGGTTTAACTATATAATAAGCCTGCACATATACCCCTGAACTTACGAATTAAAAAGAAAATGTGCTTTTTCAACTTTATTAAATCAGGACTGTTTTCCAAAGCAGTTCACTGACTAACATGATTACCAGTAGTATATGGTAGTTTCTGTGGTCCCACATCCTTGCCAGAATATTGGTACTGTCGTATTTTTAAATTTTTTGCCAGTCTGTTAAGTAATGTTAATGTTAATGGTATTACATTAAGCTTTTACTTTGCATTTTCCTGATCACCAATGAAGTTAAACATCTTATGTATATTACTTATTTGGATTCTCATTTTCTGACAATTTATTTCTCCACTTCACCAAAAATTTTCATATGTTAAACTGGCATAGCCTCTGTGAAAAGAAAGCACAGTAGGATGACCCAGTTATTCACTTGAAAAGTATGATGGAGCCCAGCGACCTTTGTTCTCATCCCAGATGTTTGACTTGGTCAGAGTCCCATGCCTCTGGCCCTCGGCATCCTCATTTGCTAAATAAAAGTATTGGCTAGGTTAAAACAGTGGTTCTGAACCTCGGCTGCCCATCAGAATTATCTAGGATGCTTTAAAAAAAAAAAATGATGTTTAAGACCACACCTGGACCAGAAAGCCTGATTAAATTGGATTAAAGGTTACTATATCCCTCCCAACCTGCCATTCTGTGATAATCGTAGAATAAGTCTTTAACACCCAGATTTTGTGGTTTCAATCATCTTCCTTGTCTGCACCCTGAATTAAGTATGCCAGAGGTCTCTTTCTTTGTAAGACTGTAATCTTTTGTAAATGAGTTATAAAAGGGAGGAGACTCCTTAATTTAGTCCATAGAGGAAACTTGGTGTCAACATTCAAAATACTTTCTTATATCTGGCTTATTTTCAGCACTAAGAAGGTTTTTCTTGCATTGATACCTGCTATGACAAAATACACATCCAATGACAATGTTAAAATGTCATAAATGAGCCTTTAAAGGAATGAGGCACATGATAGGTCATGGTATGTGAGCACAAACTACAAGCTTGACCAGGCTGAATTCAAATCTGGGTGGCACCTTGTCCTTTTCAGAGGGCATTTACTTGCATTTACTCAATTGATCATCATAACAATTATTTTCAGTGAAAAACCTTTTGTAGCTATCCATACCCTGGTTACAAATGATAGAAACCGAAAACTTGAACTCTTTTTAGCATAAAAGAGTAATTTATTGCTTAATGAAACCAGGTTGTGAAAGCTGGGCCTCAAGGACTGTAGATGGGGGGATTTAATGTCAAGACCATCTTTGTCTTGATCATCTCTCTTTGTCTTGATCATCTTTGTCTTGATCATCTCTCTTCTTTGTTGGTTTATTCTCTCTCACTATCAACAAGTTCTTTTTTTCCCCATGTAGCAAGAAACATGGACTCAGGCAGTTCCAAATCTCATTCTTCCTTTAAGAAATCTTCCCTAGTGGCTCCAAAAAGAAAATCCCAGATAAGGACTGTGATTGACCAGGCCAAGGTCACATTTCATCTCCGGACAGCTGACAGTAGACAGGGAAGGGCTGCCATGATTGGCCAGGTTGGACTAGGGGCAGGTCATAGTGATTGGCAGCCTCTCTTAGAACTACATGGTTGGAGAGATGGGGGACAGTACCCCTCAAAAAAAGAACTGATGCAGGTGGATGGGTGTTGGGCAAACGTGACAGAAGTCCATTATAAGTTCAGTCTCCTCTTAATTCTATTCCTATGTCTGTTCCTGTCCTTTCCAAACAATGCTGCTTTTCTATCAGCAATCCATTACTAAGGAGTTTAGTGCAAGTCATGAAATTCCAGCCCCTATATTTTTCCCCAAGCTTGACTCATTCTGCTTTATGGATTTACCCATATTTTCTCACCTAACCACAGATACCAGAAAAGAAATGTTTATTCATTGAGGCTTTAAGCAAACTAGCTGCACAGTCTCCCTTACCACCTCCTCCAAAGAAAGAACTTTCTCTGAGATTGGAGCATAGTGCCTCCTCCTTTCTCCATGCTACACAGAAGCCCCATTCTAGGCTCTTCCTCCTTCCAGGCTCTTCCATACCATCCTGAGGCCACACCTCTTGGCGAGGGGAAGGGAAGTGCTCTGGCTGCTTCTGCTCACCCGGTGTGGACTCAGGAGTTGGAGCCCCTGAAGTTTCATCCCTCAGCCCAGATGGCCATGCTCAGTGACAGCATCTCTGCTTCAGGACATGTGCCTTTAGTCTTCTCCAGTCTAAAAACTTAACTTGCCACTCTGAAACTTGTTGATAAATCCAAATCTGTAATTAGGAACATAAACGAAACAATACAGGCCTTGCACAAATGAGCAGTTGCAGGGTATTATAGGCCCCTGTGGATTATTTGACTGAAGAGAATGATGGAGGAAAAGCTGGTTGTTGTTGAACAAATTGCTACCAGATGTAGATTTCAATAAACGCCACACTGTTGTTCCCTGCCCGAAGGTGCTATGAATTTCTTGAGGCAACAAAGCAATCAGTAAATGTGGCAGGGCAGTGTTCCAATATGAATGGAGCCTCCTAGTGTTTCTGTCCCTGGATGTTTGTCCACAGAATCCAAGGCAGACTCTGAGGGCTTCTCTCCCCTACCTGACATTTTATACCACAGTAATATACTTAAATTATAGCAACCAGACTCCGTGGAACCTAAAAGAAACCTGGAATTATGGTAAAAATGTCACACAAAGTCTGTATTGGGGAGTAACTGTATGACATGAACAAAGCACACCATCCTGCGTTTCATTGAACTTACAGATAGGAGGAAGGTGAGCATTAAAGCAATGATTACAAATAAATAACAGACAAGCCTTCAAACATCCTGTGAAGGAATGCAACATGAACTTGTAATGCAGAGGCCACTGTCTCTGCCTTCACCATCTGCTAAGTAAGTTATGCGTGCCAAAATATGAGCCTGTTAGCTGGGTGTAGTGGCTCATACCTGTAGTCCCAGCTATTCAGGAGGCTGGGGTGGGAGGATCACTTGAGTCCAGAAGTTCAAGGCTGCAGTGAGCTATGATTGCCACTGCACTCCAGCCTGGGTGACAGAACAAGACTCTGTCTCAAAAAAAGAAAAAAAAAAGCCTGCCAATGCAAGTGGTGGCGAATATTTCCGACGGGGCAACGGGCATGCTCAGACCTTGCCTGTAGGAGTGCAGAGTGGTCATTCACATCAGAAAACGGTTTGGCAATTTCTTACAAACATATATCTACTTAGCGACTCAGAACTCTCACCCCTAGGTCTTGCCAAAGGGAAAGAAAAATATCTGTTTACCCAAAACCCGTATGCAAATGTTTAGAGTGGC
>CAUYQU010042401.1:0-22044 GCA_963574635.1 Cheracebus regulus
GAGGGAGGAAGGAAGGAAAGGAGGGAAGGAAAGAAGGAAGGAAGGGAAGGAGGAAGGAAGGAAGAGAGGGAGGGAGGGAGGGAGGAAGGAAGGAAAGGAGGGAGGGAGGAAGGAAGGAAAGAAGGAAGGAAAGGAGGGAAGGAAAGAAGGAAGGAAGGGAGGGAGGTAGGAAGGAAGGAAGGGAGGGAAGAAAGGAAGTGTGGGAGGGAGGGAAGAAGGAAGGAAAGGAGGGAGGAAGGAAAGAAGGAAGGAAAGAAGGAAGGAAGGGAGGGAGGTAGGAAGGAAGGAAGGAAGGGAGGGAAGAAAGAAAGGAGGAAGTGTGGAGGGAGGGAGGAAGGAAGGAAAGGAAGGAGGGAGGAAGGAAGGAAAGGAGGGAAGGAAAGAAGGAAGGAAGGGAGGGAGGGAGGAAGGAAGGAAGGAAGGGAGGGGAGAAAGAAAGGAAGTGTGGAGGGATGGAGAGAGGAAGGAAAGGGAAGGAAGGGAGGGAGGAAGGAAGGAAAGGAGGGAGGGAGGAAGGAAGGAAAGGAGGGAGGGAGGAAGGAAGGGAGGGAGGAAGGAAGGAAGGAGAGAATAAGTGTAGCCAGGAATGTAGAGGCAGCCCTGGGCACTGCTGGTGGGAAAGTCAATGGTGCAACCACTGTGGAAAATGGTATGACAGGTCCTCAAAAAATTAAAAATAGAATTACTGCAGCCTCCAGCAATTCTGCTTCTGGGTATATACCCCAAAGAATTGAAAACAGGGCCTCAAAGAGATATCTGCATATCTACGTTCATAGCAGCATTTTTTATGATAGCCAAAAGGTGGAAGCCACTCCAGTGTTTGCTGACAGATGAATGGAATAAGCAAAATGTAGCATAGGGATCCCCAGAGTCACATCCCTAAATGTACAGTGTCAAAAGAACTTGGGGGTTGCACTTCCCAACCAGTCAATTCATCCTGTGCTTGAGAATGAGTGTGTGGGGTTTACTGTGCACACCTTCCTAGCCTCCTGGGGGACATCATTTGTGTCCCCCATACTTGCAAGCTCTATGAATTTCTCTGTCCTCCTGAAGCCCCTTACTTCTGCCTTCCTCGCCTGAGGGCCTGCCCCTCATCTCTTCATTTGGAACTCTTCAAACTCTTTGTTGGCTCTTTCACACCGAATTCTTCTTTTGCTTCAGAGCAGGGTGGAGGGACTTTAATTAGGAAGATGGAGAAGAAAAGGAAGATGATCGAAAGGTCTAGATTCTGGAAGACAGTTGACTATCCCCATCCTCTCTTCCACCCCAACCCTGGAAGCTTAAAGTCTTTCACTTCAAGGCTCATCTCTTGCTGAGACTTGCCAGAGCCTGTGAGGCTGCACTTGCTAAAAGAATGTCCGCTCCTCACCAACCTCCAAGCGCATTAAAAAGTCACCTTCACTTGTTCATTTCCAGCATCTGAGTTCCCTTTCACTGCAACAGGTAGGGGAAACCATTCTGCTGTGTTTTCTTCCTGGGGGAAATCCCTTGTGAAGTCGAGAAGTAGCTCCGTTCTCCTCCCCTGAGTGCACGGGTCCATACTACTGTGTCACGCACCTTTTCACAAGGCTCATTCCTCTCCAGCTCTGGGCTGCTGCATGTCACCTGGCACATCGGGGAGCTCTCGCAGTGCCTTCTATAAATGTCAGCGTTGGTTCCTCTGCTTCAGAAGGTTTTTCTCTGACCTCAGGATCACATCAATTCATCCCTGGAGGATTTCCTTGTCCAGAATGTCTCTGGTGCGCAACAGCATCTGTCTCTGGCTGAAGATCAGATATAAAGACTCCAGCACCCCCCGTTTTTGGGTGACTGGTGTCACTTATCTCTCTGCAGCCCACACCCTAAATGTAACACATTTAGTAAAATGTTGGGGGGGGGGTACATATGTTTACTTATCAACCATGTATTATGTAAATTATAAGACATACATACAATTGAAACTAAAGGAGTAACACGATGAAATAATATTTTGAGTGCCATTAATTATGACAGCTTTGTATTACCACTTGTTAGTCTCTGAAGGCATAATATAAATTTAGATTTAAGGCTCATCATAAACAATAAGGGTTATAAATATGCATTTGTTTCTTGTGAATTTTTATCACTTTTGACTGGTTTCTTGTCAGATGTGATCAGTTTCAGTCATTTTAATTTATTTTTTTGAGACAGCTGGCTCTGTCACCCAGGCTGGAGTGCAGTGGCACAATCATAACTCATTGCAGCCTCAACCTGGCTTAAGTGATCCTCCCATCTCAGCCTCCCAAGTAGCTTGGACCACAGGTGTGTGCCCCCACACCTGGCTAATTTAAAAAATTTTTTTTTGTAGAGACAGGATCTCACCATGTTGCCCAGGCTGGTCTTGAACTTCTGGACTCAAACAATCCTCCCTCCTTGGCCTCCCAAATGCCTCATATGGCCTCAGAGGAGCTTCCCCTGTCTCAGTGTGAGGAGAGAAGTTAGTACCGCCTTTTCTTTTTGCTTTCTGTGGTGGCCAGGTCAGTATAATCCTCAATCAACTTTTAAAATAGTAATCCTAAATCTACCCATTCATTGCATGAGAATTGATTACATTATTATGAGGTGGTCTAATCTATAAATCTACTTACCTGCCTGCAGGTAGATTGCTCCAAGTCACTCTGTCCAGGAGGGAACCTGTCTTTCCCTCTGAGGTGTGGCTGTTCTACTCCCTAAAAGGCTTCAAGTCCTGAATGTGAGGGACTAAGTTAGGTGACCCATGAGTATGTTTATATAAAATATTAGTGTATTAGCTAGCAAGGACTCTTATCAAAGTACCACAAACTGGGTGGTGTAAACAACAGAAACATAGTCTCTTCTAGTTCTGGAGACCAGAAGTCTGATATCATGGGTGTCCACTGGGTGGGTTCCTCCTGAGGCGGGGAGGGAGGATCTGTTTCAGGCCCCACTCCCATAGCTTCTGGGGGTTGCTGGCAATCTATGGTAATTGTGGACATGGCACCCCCACCCCTGCCTTCATCTTCCATGGTCTAACTCGTGTGTGTGTGTGTGTGTGTGTGTGTGTTTGTGTGTTTGTGCATGTGTGTGGGGTCCAAATTTCTCCTTTTTATAAGGATATCAGTTATATTGAAGGAGGCCTCACCCTACTGATCTCATTTGATCATCTCTGTAAAGGCTTTACCTCCACGTTAGGTCACACTCTGAAGTACTGGGGGTTGGGATTCCATCATATGGTTTTTAGGGGAACGACATTCAATCTTTAACACCCCACGAAGCTCAGTTTTTTCTACTTTCCAGATAAAAATAACAGAAATAGAGGTTCTAATGGCTTCCTTTGGCATCCCCATGGAGAGTGGTCTGTTGCTTCCAAGGCATGTATGTACTCTCCTTTGGAGGCCACAGCCTCATCAGTGCTGGCCTCCTCCTCCCACTGTGATCACTCACCCCCAGTTCTTACTAGGAGCATGAGGATGTGGGGTGTTGATATAGTTCGGCTCTGTGTCCTCATCCAGATCTCATCTTGAATTATAATCCCCATAATCCCCTGGTGGGAGGTGATTGGATCTTGGGGGCAGGCCCCCCATGCTGTTCTCGTGATAGTGAGTGAGTTCTTATGAGATCTGATGGTGTTGTGTTTCACAGTTCTTCCTTCACATGCTCTCTCTTGCCTGCCACCTTGTAGATGTGCCTGCTTCCCCTTCTGCCATGATTGTAATTTTCCTGAGGCCTCCCCAGCCATGCAGAACTGTGAATCAATTAAACCTCCTTCTTTTATAAATGTGAAATGGACTAATACAGGTGTGGAGTAGACCAGGCCTGTAGGAACTCCACCTGAGTTCTTCAGAAGGTTGGTTTAGTGGAGACTTCTGGTGTCAAGACAGCCACATGAGCCACTGGCTAGCCTCTTTTCCATCTTTTCCCTTGCGCCAAACCTCAGAAATAATACTAAAGTTGTGTGTGTGTTTTTTCCAGATGTCTCACTCTGTCACCCAGGCTGGTGCAGTGGTGTGATCATGGCTCAGTGCAGCATCAATCTCCAGGGCTCAGGTGATCCTCCCACCTCAGCCTTTCTAGTAGCTGGGACTACAGGCGCACACCACCCTGCCTGGCTAAGTTTTGATTTTTTGTTTTGTAGAAACAGGGTTTCTTCATGTTGCCCAGGCTGATCTTGAACTCCTGAGCTAAAATGATACTCCTTCCTTGGCCTCCCAAAGTAATGGGATTATAGACATGAACTACCATGCCCAGCTCAAGACATAGTTTTAAGTGAAGACATAACTGTGAACAAGAAGGGGAAAAACAGTTTTGCAATTCTTCAGAAAGTTAGCCATGAAATTATCATATGACTCAGCTATTCCACTCCTAGATATATACTCCAAATAATTGAAAATGTATTCAAATAAGAAATTATAAATGAATATTTATAACAGCAGTATTTACAATAGCCAAAACATGAAAAATCCAAATGTCCATCAATGGAGGGATAAGCAACATGTGGGATGATCCATATAGTGGAATATTATTCAGCCGTAACAAGGCATGAGACATGGATATACACTACAACATGGATGAACCTTGAAATCACTATGCTAAGTGAGAGAAGCCATACAAAAAGTCATGTATTATGATTTTGTTATATGAAAGGTTCAGAATAGCTCAATCCAGAGACAGAAAACCAATTTGTGATTGCCAGGGCTGGGAGGAAGGGAGAATAGGGATTGACTTCTTAATGGGACAGAGTTTTCTTTTGGGGTGAAGAAGATATTTTTGAAACTAGATAGAGGTGGTGGTTGTGCTACATTGTGAATGAACTAAATGCCACTGAATTGGACACTTTAAAATGGCTAATTTTTAGTTGTATGGATTTTACCTCCATTTAAAATATAAAGCAAGAAGGAGAAGTCTTGCAGAATCAGAGTCATGGACTTTATAACTAGGAATGGCTCCCTATGTGATCGGAACTCAGTCTCTAAGTTGATGCCATCCAGTGTAACAAAGGCCCTACAATCAGCCTGGGTAGCCTCCACCAACTTGGTCATGTGAAAATTCTAGCAACGACATGGAATTATAAACAAAAACAAAAACAAATGGCTGGATGTTGTCTGCTGTGCAGAGCTCCAGGGCAATGTCAACACATTAATAACCGCAATTTACAAGACTCCTTCCTGTCTTCTCTGTCTCACTTCCAAACCTTCAAATCTTGTATTTTAAGTTCCTCCTGTTTTCTCTGGAATGCAGTTAATTGACTTGGAATGACTATAATCTCCGGTAGAGAATAACATGCTTACTGGGTCAGTAGCTCCTTCTCAAAAGAGCTGCACAAAGCAGATTATGTGTGAATTCAGATAATGCTATTAGGTGCCAAGCTCCGTTGGATTTGAAATGTCCTGTCAAGTTTCAGATTCACAGCTTGATATTTCTATGGTTATTTATGTCACTTATTAACTGTGGTGTGTTTGTGGCAATCTAATTATGATTGCCCTCCCAGCTTGTGAATAGCAAGAAGAGATTGCTTTGCGACAAGAGCTCACCCTAGGATATTCTGTTGAACACAACTTGGGGAGGATGGGGATCGAAAGGGCTGATGGCTTTGTTGTGTACTCTTTTTGCTTGTGACATTATAGAAGCTTCTGCCCCAAGAACACTGGTTGCCAGGGATTCTGCTGCTCTGAGTCCAGGAAGAGGCAGAAAGAAGCTTGTGAAGCTGCTTCAGGTGCATGGTCTTGTACAGTCTTTGTTTCTAGGAGATGCTGAGGCACCCAGAAAAAAGCACTGTGTTTCTTTAAGGTGGCTTGGAGATTTGGCCTGAGTCAGAGATTGTGGAGAGCCAATATTCTGCTTTTGGAGAAATTTGTCCTAAGTTTTGACTTTCTGACATTAAAAACAAAGATATTAAGCTATGATTTTTAGCTTTGTTTCTGCAGTGCAGGGGGAATGCTCTGTGCTGAGAGGCCTGTCGTCTCTAATGCAGACCTGGAATGAAATGAACTCACATGCCAAGGCTTCTGGTTATAATGTTTGCTCTTCCTCTTCTACCTTCCCCACCCTATGGAGCTTTAGGGTAAAATGGCTTATGAATGGCAGATTTGGCAGGATGAGAGAGAGGCTGGGGCAACAGAAGAGAAGAGCTTTGTGTTCAGCTCAGAGCCAAATTGTTGGGAATAAGTGCTTATCTTCTGATGTCGCAGGGAAGAATCAGCATTTAGACAAAAGGTTTTTCAGCAAGGCCTTTTTTTACTTTCTGCAGAAAGGGCTCTGCTTGCCAGCTGTTTTGCCACAAGAGTGCACTGAACAAAGGAAGAGCAGGCATGTTTATGTTTAACACATTCAGTCCTATTGCTGTGTCTTGATTTCATTGGCTGGAACTGGACCTCCACATTTTAGGCTATACCTGATTGGCTAACAACTTAAAACTTTCTTAAAGAGGTAAGGGCAGAGGAGAACAAAGGAAAAGAGGAAGTAACATACGGAATGCAAGAGAGGCAAAAATACTTTTAAATAAGGAAAGAGGAACAAGCTATGACCTAAGGCTTGCCTGGACTTACCCAGGCATGTCAAGGCAGATATCTAGGCTAAAATGTAAGAACTAAGAACATAAACTACACTAATTTCTTTATTTTAGCTAGCAGATGTAACAGAGGCCTTAGAGTAGATTAACCTAGAGAAAGAGTCTACTATCTATTTTTAATAGGCTAAGAGAATTGGAAGAGGAACCTTTATTTATTTCACTTTTTACAATTTTCCCCATTTTTACATTTTTATTTTGTAATTCCTCTTTAAACTTGTTTAACATATTTTGGCTTAATTGCTCTGTTTGGTCTTCTAAAAGGAGCAGTCTTTTTGAATGCAGTGGAGGAAGGTTAGGTAACAATTGAGTGAGAGTAGTGGAGACAAGATTCTGTGTGAAGCCTCTAAGACAAGGGGTAATACAGCATTCCACTAGAACGAGCACATCAGCAACAAGAGTGGATTGAGGTGAGAATTGAAGTTAGAAGTTAGATTTTTTTTCCATCTGCTGAATCATTTTTTTATTGTTTTAGTAAAAGGGTTACTGATTCCAGAATTCTTTGCAAGTTTATTAGATAAAGCTGTTAAACCTTGTAATGCCCTGGTTATAGTTCCATCAGGGCGGTATTATTGGGAATAAAGGTACAACACTGAGTCCTTATTATGACACCTCTTTTTTTTTTTTTTTGCTAACATATAAAGGCTATTCTCTTCTCCCAAGTCATTTGGCTGGGGGGTCCTAATTGTTCAGCTATTCCTCTGATAGCATCTTTAGTGTAATTCACAAAGCATTTTTGATTGTAATAAATATAATTTATACAGTTTACATTTTTATTAATGGTTACCTATCAGAACAACGTAGATTTAAACCTTGCAGCTGTTTGATTTTGTGCTTTAAATTCATCTGGCACTCCTTGCGGGACTTTAATGGCATCTGTATAAACTTGAGAATCAAAGTACTCATAAGGAGTGTTTCTTGGTTTGTGGTGTTTTATTTTTGCCTTCTTAGACTGATGAAATGGGTGAAAGGGATAGCCAATTGGATTAGAGCACATGTACCGCTGTAATTATTTGGCAGAGTGTTCAGTAAAGGTCCTCCACAGTACCACCATACATCCACTTGGGGATGGTTGAGAGTGGACTGATGGGTAAGCTCTTTTGAAGGGCTTGAGCTTTTTGCATCCTTTTATGCTTCTGAGGAACACTAAATTCTCCCCTTGCCATGAGAAGCACGAGGTAAACTTGGCATTTAGAGGTGGAAGCTGGCTTGCCATTGGGGGCTGACCCACAGGGTACTGAACTTCAGGAAACAGCAGAGAGAGAGAGCTCAGCACAATGGACTATGTTAGGCTGTGGAATTTTGAAAACAAGCCACCATATAGTCCATACCTAGTTGAAGGAGGGACCATCCGTGTGGATAGGAGACAGTCTGCGCCTCTGGCCTGCTGTGTGCACAAGTGTAACAGTTGCTTTTATTTAAGGTGCAGATGGAATATTTAATCCATTCCAGTTAGGCATTTGCATTTTGGTATCCTGCTTCAATGGCTAAGTTCTGCCTTCAATCTTCTACTTTTACAATAGACACCTTAGTATTATTATTAGGTGCAGGAACAACTGGTGTTGGGCCTAAGACTGAGACTACTGAAGTTGGAGAAGAAGGGGGAATAATGTGTATTTAACAAATGTCTTGGGAATCCTTTTTTTTTTTTTACATTAATCCCTGTACTATAGAAGCAACTAAGGGCAGGCCTAGGGTTAGTTAAGGTGGAAGTGGTGCTGGAGATAAGGACAGGGTTGCACTGATAAGACTGAGTGAGAATTGAAAGGGACAGTTCCTTTAGTGCAATAGAGAAGGGGCTTTAAATCAGTACAGTCGCCTCCCATGGAAGTCTAACCTTGCTCCTGAGTGGTCTAAAGAACACAGTTTTCACTGCTACAGGGTTGCCAGGTTGTAGGAACAGAAAATCGGCGTCTCAGCTGCAGGTGATCACAATGATGTGAACTAGGAGTAGCTATTTTGATTAGAGGGCTGGGGCATAAATACTTATTTAAAAAGGTTAGCTGTTGTTGATCTTTTACACCTCCACAAGGTATGACAGCAGAAGCATTAAAGGCAATGGTCTGAGGTGACTCAGACTTAGTTAAATTAATAAAAAAGGAGCTAGTAACAGAATAAAGAAAGGAAAACAACCAATATAAAAGGCATATGCAAATTAAGCTTTCTTTAACTTCAACTTGGTAGGGTTTGACCCCAGAACAATAGCCCATGATTTTGGAGATGATGATGCTTTGTTGACTTGAGTATGACGGGTCCACCCCTTCTCTGCTGTACGAATAGCAGTCTCAGTGGTAAGTAACACGAGATAAGGTCCTTTCTAGGCTGACCCAAGCTTCCTTCCTTTCTATCCTTTGATGAAAACGTGATCTCCAGACTGATGCTGGTGCACTGGAAACTCTAAGGGTGGCGCCTGTGCTAAAAGACCTTTAGTTTTAAGAGAGGAAAAGGTGGAAGACAGACTAAATATATAATTTTTAAGAAATTGATCTTTGGTTTCAAACATAGGAGCATCAGCTGAGGAATGTAGGTTAGGTAGTTGATATAACATTTCATATGGGATAGACCAATATCCTTCTGGGGAGCAGTCCTAATATTTAATAATGCAGTGGTTAACATTTGGTCTATGGTAACTGTGTTTTAAAGTTAATTTAGTTAAATGGTTTTTTTTTAGAGTTTGGTTTATTCTTTCTACTCTTACAGGGGAGGAGGGGTGCCAGGGAATATAAAAGTCCTATTTATTTTATGTTTAACACTTGGGGCGGTTTTTAAATAATAAGTGCAGTGAAATGAGTTTTGTTATCTAAATTAATATTTTCTATTAGTTTAAATTTAGGCATAACATGTTTAACTAATGCCTTTACTATGATACTGGCAGTTGCCTTTGAGAAAGGAATAGCTTCTACTTAGTGTGTGAAGTGATCTAATACTATTGCTAATAAACACTTAGACCGCCATCTGAGGGCATTTCAGCGTTATCTACTTGAACACTTTGGCCTCTAACCTACGGCTTCTTTGTTTTTGTCTTTTTTCCTTCTTTTCTCATCTACAACCTCTGCAACTTTACTTTGATGTTCTCCCTTAAAATACTGGCCTTGCCTACT
The DNA here is from genome assembly GCA_963574635.1 of Cheracebus regulus. Classification (NCBI taxonomy): domain Eukaryota; kingdom Metazoa; phylum Chordata; class Mammalia; order Primates; family Pitheciidae; genus Cheracebus; species Cheracebus regulus. The sequence goes on from CAUYQU010042401.1 coordinate 9,643, forward strand.
TTCCTTTTGTATCTTTGAATTCTAGGGCCCTCCTCTTTCACCTCCTTTGGCAAACCTTGCCAGCATGGGTCTAAATTTAGCCCTTGGCATCATTTGCCCTGGCAAACCTTGCCAGAAAATTTTTTGCTTTCTGTCTTTGCTTTTCTTTATTTTTTTTTCCTACATATTCTTTCTGGGCTTTGCCTAAAAGCTCTTCTATTGATCGGTTTTTCCAATTATCTAGTTCTTATAACTTTGCAATATTTGGCCAGCTATTTGTAACAAGATGCAGCTTTAACATTCTTTGTCCTAGAGGGCTTTGTATATCAAAAGCTTTAGAGAGATTTTGAGGTCAAGGGGCTGCCTCTTGAATTCCTTTAACAATTATTTCTTTTAAATTTCTTATGTTATTTCAATGGGCTGCAAGATTATTGTCCCACTGTGGGTCTTGAGCTGGAAACTTTGTATCTGATTCTGGGACATTCTGGCTTGCAGGATGATCTCATGCCCAGGCGGCCATAGCAGGCCTACAGATCATGGTCTGTTCCTCCCTTGAAAAAAAAAAAAGAATACTTAAAATGGACATTAACTCTGTCCAAGTATATAATTGGGGCTCTAAGAACTGATCAATTTGTTCTGCTACTCTATCAGGGTTATTAAGTAATGGCAGACTTTGGACCTCAGAAGCAGTTAAAGGAGTGTTCACAAAGCCAACTGCACCCCCTCCTTGAGGCACTTCTTTTAGAGGAAAAAGCTTTGAAGCTGAAGCTAATTCCTTAGAGGAGGGAAAAGAAAAATTTTGGATATTTCTCTTACATTGCTGTGTCTTCTGCCGAGACAGTGCTGCAGTGGACTCAGGAACAGCCGAAACAGGTGGTGTGGGAGGAGGAAGGGCGGGTGCGGCTGCAGGAGCTGAGGGAGCTGGGAGTGGACTGCCTGTGGGCAGCGGTGCGAATGAGGGAATCTGTGGGCGGTGGGAATGAGGGGATCCCACTTATATGAGGGTTGCTCATGGATAAAAAGTTTACCTTTGTCAGGCGAGGCCTTTTCTAACTTTGACCTACTCTCTGGTTGTTTCCCTCCCTCCCTTAATGGGTAAAGGAGGATGGGCCCCTGCCGCCAACAGAGAGCATAATTGATCTCCTCTTGTAAGACTTGGCTCTTATTATTGACATACATTATTAGAAGTTGACAGACCTAATCCTTAGCCGACCTAAATTTTGGCCAGACAACTACAGGCTTGAGGATCGGTTCTTTGGTCCAAGTAAAACAGCAATATTTTATCATTTGTTGCTTTTTTCTTATGTTTAGTCCTTTCATTATCCTTTTAATAGGTTAGCATATGCCCTAAAGGGCTGTCAGGAGGAATCTCATCACTGGAGTCAGCTTTACTTCCTGTCTTTGTTTTACTGCTGATATGCGGTACTGGTTGGGTTTAATCTCCTGAAACCAGTGGAAGGCGCAACCCCTGAAGCTTGGGATGTTTCACCTTTCCAGCCCTGGAAGGTGGAAGGCCCAATCCCTCAAGCTAGGGATGTCTCGCCTTCCCAGCCCTGAGAAGGTGACCTGTTCCCTCCCTTTTCCCTTCCAAAAGTCCCTTGCACACTCAACCAAAAGTCCCTTGCACACTCAACCGTACACACATTCAACCCTTCAGAAGTTGACCACCAAAGAAGTACTTTGTAGCCCTCTTGCAATGTTTCCTACCTTGGCTCATGCATGAGGTTGCCTGCCTGTCGGTGCTGCAAGTCTCTTTCCCCTGTGTTGCTGAGAATCCGAGTTTATTCCTTGCACTGGGTGGGTCCTGGCTCTACCCCTAGGACCACTGTAATGAGGTGGTGGGGGTGGGCCTTCCCATGAGAGAGGGCCGGAGACTACTCCAGAGGGGAAAGCCTCCCCATACGGGCCACCAAACTGTTGGGAATAAGTGCTTATCTTCTGATGTCGCAGGGAAGAATCAGCATTTAGACAAAAGGTTTTTCAGCAAGGCCTTTTTTTACTTTCTGCAGAAAGGGCACTGCTTGCCAGCAGTTTTGCCACAAGAGTGCACTGAACAAAGGAAGAGCAGGCATATTTATGTTTAATGCATTCGGTCCTATTACTGTGTCTTGATTCCACTGGCTGGAACTGAATCTCACATTTTAGGCTATACCCAATTGGCTAACAACTTAAAACTTTCTTAAAAAGATAAGGGCAGAGGAGAACAAAGGAAAAGAGGAAGTAGCTTTCGGAATGCTGAGAGAGGCAAAAATACTTTTAAATAAGGAAAGAGGAACAAGCTATGACCAAAGGCTTGCCGGGACTTATCCAGGCGTGTCAAGGCAGGTATCTAGGCTAAAATATAAGAACTAAGAATGTAAACTATACTAATTTCTTTATTTTAGCTAGCAGATGTAACAGAGGCCTTAGAGTAGATTAACCTAGAGAAAGAGACTACTATCTATTTTTAATAGGCTAAGAGAATTGGAAGAGGAACTGTAACCAGGTTGTGGGATGGGAGGGGGCTTAGCTCCCTCCCCTGATGAGATGTGCCGGAAGTTCTTGGGCTCTCACCCAAGAATGGGGAGAGGGTCCTGGTGGCACAGTGAGCTTGTTCAAGTAAATATTGGACCCAAAGAGTTTTGCAGAAAGTGATTTATTAGGCAGAGAGAGGGAGAAGTAGAGAGAGCTCCCATGCTATTGTGGGAGGGGATCCCAGAGAGGGAAATACCTATAGGGAGAGAGGGAGAGACAGCTCCCAGATTGCCATGGGAGGGGATCCAGAGATAGAATCTGTGTGGGTAAGGGAGTAGGGGGGATTTTAACCCTACAGTTACTCCCACCCCATTCAAGTTCTTGTCCAGTGAGAGGAGCTTTTCCAAACTTCCTCTGGAGTGGTTGATCTTTGACTCTGATACTGGATTGGTTGCCTGGCCTGCAATCAAAGCCTCCTCCCTTGGATCTTTTGACGGGTTTTCTAAACCAAGGAAGCTTAACTGGACTCTCTACCCAGCCTACACGTGGGAAAGTTAGACAAAGAATTTTAAGTTCTTTGTCTTAGAACAGGATGTCTTCATCCTGTCAGTCATGTCACTGGGAATTTTCTGCCTTTGAAACCACGCCCCTTGTGGACTTGGTTTTCCTTGACACAATCCCTCAGAACCTTTATTTATTTCACTTTCTACACAAATCTACTGGGCTCCTCCATCTTCAGACAAGGTTCTTAAGAGGGCACTCCATTGTGATACAAGAACCAGAACATTTTTTTAAAAGCCTATCTGTGCTCCTATCAAACTGCTAATGACATTCTTCACAGAATAAGAAAAAACAGTTTAAAAATTCACGTGAAACCAAAAAAGAGCCTGAATAGCCAAGGCAATCTTAAGCAAAAAGAACAAAGCTGGATGCGTCATGTTACCTAACTTCAAACTATATTACGAGGCTATCATAACCTAAATAGCATGGTACTGGTACAGAAACAGACACATAGACCAATGGAACAGAACAGAGAGCCCAGAAATAAGGCCACCCATCTACAACCATCTGATCTTTGACAAAGCTGACAAAAAAAAGCAATGGGAATATGACTCCCTTTTTAATAAATGGTACTGGGAGAACTGTCTAATCATATGCAGAAAGTTGAAATTGTACTCCTTCCTTACACCATATACAAAAATCAACTCAAGATGAATTAGACTTAGCTGTAAAACCTGAAACTATGAAAGCCCTGGAAGATAATCTAGGAAATACCATTCTGGACATAGGACCTGGCAAAGATTTCATGACAAAGATGCCAAATGCAATTGCAACAAAAACAAAAATTGACAAACAAGACCTAGTTAAACTAAAGAGCTTCTGCACAGCAAAGGAAACTATCAACAGAGTAAACAGACAACCTACAGAATGGGAGAAAATATTTGCAAACTATGCATCTGACAAAGGTCTACTACCCAGCATCTATAAGGAGCTTAAACAAATTTACAAACAAAAAACAAACAGCCTCATTAAAAAGTGGGCAAAGGACATGAACACTTTTCAAAAGAAGACATATATGCAGCCCACAAGCATATAAGAGAAAGCTCAATATCACTGAACATTAGAGAAATGCAAATCAAAACCCCAATGAGATATAATCTCACACCAGTCAGAATAGCGATTATTAAAAAGTTAAAAAAATAACAGACACTGGCGAGGTTGTGGAAAAAAGGAAATGCTTATACACTGCTGTTTGAAGTGTAAATTCGTTCAACCACTGTGGAAAGTGGTGTGGTGATTCTTCAAATAACTTGAAAAAGAATTACCATTTGACTCAGCCATCCCATTACTGGGTATATACTCAAATTAACATAAATCATTCTATCATAAAGACGTATGTGTAAGTTTATTGCAGCACTATTCACAATAGTAAAGACATGGAATCAACCTAAACACCCATCAATGGTAGACTGGATAAAGAAAATGTGGTACATATACACCATGGAATATTATGCAGCCATAAAAAGAATGAGATCATGTCCTTTGCAGCAACATGGATGGAGCCAGAGGCCATTATCCTAAGCAAACTAATGCAGGAACAGAAAACCCAGTACTGCATGTTCTCACTTATAAGTGGAAGGTAAACAATGAGAACACATGGTCACAAAGAGGGGAACAATAGACACTGGGGCCTGCTTGAGGGTGGAGAATGGAAGGAGGAAGAGGATCAGAAAAGATCCCATTGGGTACCATGCTTATTACCTGGGTGATGAAATAATTTGTCCACCAACCCCCATGACACACAGTTTGCCTGTACAACAAACCTGCACATGTACCCCTGAACCAAAAATAAAAGTTATAATTTTAAAAAATGAAGAATAAGCCTGTCTGAAAAGAATACCACATTGAGCTACAAGACACTCAGTGAAAGATGACCCCCAACCCTCGCCCTCACTGCTGGTTGGGAATGGATTGTCTCACACCCATCTGGTTACACCCTGCTGACACTGTCCTCCTCCTGGCCCTCAGGACTTCAGAATAACTCAGTGTTTTAGGGCAGGGAAACTTATTCACATTTTGCCACCTTCTTGGAAAGTGATGTGTATTGCTGGTTTCCACCTTTAGAAGATCTAATTAAGCGCTGATCAATACTTTCCCTTCCCCAAACCATCTTCAGCTCTTGCTTTGCTTAAGTTAGAGTGCTGTTTGCCACAGACCTGTTGCTTTGCAACTGGATGACAGTGATTACCTATCTATCCTGATTCTCTGAGACTTCAGACAGGTACAACTACTGGCATTCTGTGAGGTTAAGTGAAGACTCACACAAATACGTCAAATTGACTTTTTTTTTTTTTTAGACAGAGTCTTACCCTGTTGCCCAGGCTGCAGTGCAGTGGCATGATCGATCTCAGCTCATTGCAACCTCTGTCCCCCTGGGTTCAAGCAATTCTCATGTCTCAGCCTCCCAAGTAGCTGGGATTACATGCACTTACCCCCATGTCTGGCTAATTTTTGTGTTTTTAGTAGAGGCTGGGCTTCACCATGTTGGCCAGGCTGGTTTCAAACTCCACCTCAACTGATCCACCTGCCTCAGCCTCCCAAAGTGCTGGGATTACAGGTGTGAGCCACTGAGCCCAGCCGGCCTTTGACAAAGATGCAAAAACTACTCAGAGGAGGACAGATGGCCTTTTCAACAATTGTACTGGAACAATTTATACTCCTCTGCAAAAAAAAAGAACCTCGACCTAAACCTCACACATTAGACCAAAAGTTAACTCCGAATATATCATGAACTTAAGTTTAAAATATAAAGTTTTAGGAAAATATAAGAGGGAGTTATGGGGATGTAGGGGTAGATGACATGTTCCCAGACTTGATACCAAAAGCATGATCCATAAAAGAAAAAATTGGTACATTTTACCCCTTTAAAATTTAAAAAAAAATTAAAAACATTTGCTCTGAGAAAGACCCTGCGAAGAGAATGAAAAGACAACTTACCTCCTGGGAGAAAGTATTTACAAACCACATATGTTAGTCTATTTAGCATAGCTATAAAGGAATACCTGAGACTGGGTAATTTGCAAAGAAAAGTGGTTTACTTTGGCTCATGATTCTGCAGACTGTACAAGAAGCACAGTGCTGGCATTTGCTTCTGGGAGGCCTCAGGAAGCTTCCAATCATGGCAGAAGGCAAAGGGGGAGGAGGCATGTCACATGGCAAGAGAAGGAGCAGGAAAGAGAGAGGAGAAGGTACTAGACTCTTTTAAAAACAATGAACACTTGTAGGAACCAATAGAATGAGAACCTGCTCATTAATATGAGGAGGGCACCAAGCCATTACCCACATACACGGTTTTAGTTTATTTACTCATTTACTTTTGGTGAGAAGCAGCCTCCTCTGCTGCCGCAGTCTCTAACCACGATCCAGGCTCATTCTTTTCAGTGCTGGAAAATGGGGCTCAAGGGCTCTGTCTCATCTTGTGTGGTGGGAGGAAAAAGGGAGGATGGATTCAAACAGGATTTGAGGCCTGGCCCCTTTTTCCTGAAAGGATATTCTGCTCTTGAATTATCAGTGGGCTTCAGGGAGCTTTTGCTTTTAACTTACCACCATCCAGGTAGAGAATCAGAAAACACGGAGTTGAAGGGGTCCACGGAGGTCACCTGCTGCCCACCTTTCCTCCTCATTTGACAGAGAAGGAAACTGGAGTTCAGGGAGGTGCTGTGACTTTGCCAAGCTCACTTCGCCAGTGCTGATAATTTTTGAGGTGTCCAACTATTTTGCAGACACCCAAATCTGGGGAGCAGGGAACACATAGAGTGGTCCCTGGAGAGAATGAGAACCAGTAGCATGAACATGCTTCTTGAAAGATGAAGAGGCAAAGCTTTGGGTACCATGCTGCCCCTGTGACTTGTAGCCTCCGAGGAGCTGGGTGTCAGGCTGAGGTGGTTCCCAGGTTCTTGGTGCTTTCAGGGGGAGCCCAGGCAGACAGAGGGCCATGAGACTGTCTATGTTCTTGTCTGTTCCAGCTCCTAACCACTCTGGGTTTTGATGTCCTACTTTGGCTTGGAGTCCACCAGGAAGAATTCGCCTGCTCTTCTTGCTTTTGAACCCACTAAGGGATGACACACATGCTCAGGGTGAATGAGAAGTCATATTTAAAACAATCCTTTCTTTAATCATACCCAATCTTACTTTGTGCAATGTGGATCTTACAGGACTCAACAATTAGTCAAAAAGTCATGAGCTAACAAAATAGGAGCTGTCTGCCAAGAACCCCTGTGCTGCAGGTTTTCGGGTTAGAATCAGTGGCTTGATTTATGGGGATCCCATCCACTGGGAATGTTTTGCAGATTAAGAGAGACACACACAAAGCAAACTATTGTGTTCTTGGACTTCGTGGCCTGTGACTGCCCAAACAAAGCTGTGATGGCTGATCATTAACATGCAGTGAATGGAGCTTGGCCTTCTTTGGAAAAAATCTTTTTCATTTTGAAAAATATTTGAATACCATATTCAGAAGTTCATGACTACCGAGAGGGAATTTTAGGCAAATAATCAGCCCCTATCCCTTTTTCAGGATAGATTTTCTGCTTTAATTTCCAACCACAAACAACACAAACAGAATATGAACATGTATTAAGAGTTTTCTATGTGCCAGACACTGTTCTAAATGTATTACCTATTGCTTTCTTCAATGCTTAGCACAGTCCTATGAAATAAGTTCTCATTTACAGATGAAGAAACTGAGGCTGAGAGAAGAGGTTAAGTAACTTGGCTAAGGTCACACAATAATGAAACAGCAAAGCCAGATTCAAATACAGATAGTCTGGTGCCTGAATGCAGACTCTTAACCAGTACACTTTATTTTCTCTTAACAAATTCATCATTCTGTTTTAGGTGAGTGAGTGTTAGAGATGTGATGTGCCTGGAATGCAGATTCCTAGGTGATTCTTCTTATGTGTAGATCTGATATGTTTTTGCCAACTTCCTAGGCCAGTGCAGGACATTCAGGTTACAGGACTGGATCTGTAGTGTGTTGTTGAGCCCTGGTAGGTAGTGTGGCCTCTGGGCGAGGTATCAGCACCACTTCATGTCTCAGGGTGGCAGGAAGGAAAGTGGCTTTGGACCAACCACCAGGGTGTAGACAACTGACCTGGCCATTGAAGCCACTGTCTGCATCCTCCATGCTGAGCTTGGATGAGGAGACAGATCATCCAGGTTCATGGGAGACACAGCCACCCAATAAGTTTTACCTCATGCTCTTGCCACCCCAGTACCCTGATTCCCTCACCAAAAAATGCATCTTGACAGAAAACTCTAAATCCTACACAGCACTTCCATGTCCATTCTCCTTTGGATTCTTACCATTGCCCTAGGACTCAGGTAGATGAGGAAACTGAGTCTCCAAGACTGGTGTAACTCTCTGTATGGTTTACAGGTTCTTTTATTTTCAAGGTATCCCCCAAGACATATTTATGTTAGAGCTCAGAGGAGTTGAAAGAACTGCTGGAGCCAGGACCTAAACTCAGACAAAAGAAAGACAGCCCCAACATAGCTCCCTCCTGCCCCCTGCCTGGTTTCTAAGCCTCCGTGCACCTCTGAGCCTCACCCTGTCTCTTGGGTACCACAGAAGAAACGCTTCTGAGGAGAGACTGTGTGGAGAGGGAGAGCTGAGGAGTTAGGCTCCCCTCAGATGGGGTTCCTTAAAAATTCTGAAACGATGTCATAGAAAAATATGCACACACATAAAAATGAAACCCCCTGAACACATTCTTTTCTAGCTATAAATTGAGGATAATAACATTGTGTTTGATTTTGAGGGTTTTTATGAAGATTAATTTTTATGAAGAGTAATTACTTGGTTAATTAGTTAACTCAACAAATATATAACAGAATGTTTTCCATGTCCCAAGTATTATCCTATAAACTCAGAGTGGTGGAGCACAAGATCCAGAAAATTCCTCCCCATGTGGGCTTGTATTCAACTGAAAAGATGTGTTTACTCTCCAGGAGCTAAACTCTTATCTATGGTTATAATTAGTGTTTAGAGGGAGGCTACTTTTTTCACTGAATTTATGTCAAATATACTGTTGCATAGCTTTTAGTCACTTTAACATTAAATATTGTAATTGTTATTGTTACTTAATCTTGCCTAACTGATGGGCATTTTGAGTTTTTCAGTTTTGACAATTATGAACAGAGTTTCTGTAAGCAATTCTGTATAATTAACTTTCAACAATTCTTTTGAATTATTTCCATAACATAAATTCATAGAAGGGGATTTGGTTTAGAGGGTGTGAATATTTTTTACTCTTTTTAGATAATACCAGATCACGCTCCAGAAATTATCAAATCAAATAACTATCAACAAGGTATTTTTTATGCCCAGCATTCTTGGCATTGGTTTCTTGATCATTTAATTCCTTTTTGCTAATTTCAAAGGTACTTGAATTTTATGAAGTTGAACATTTTCTTTCATGTCATAAAAACAAATCTAGTTACAGCGAATGAAGATGTGGTAATAACTTCTCAAAAATCCTAGTGACTTACAACGACAAAGGTTTATTTCTTGCTCGTGCTAGATTACCACTGTGAGTTGACCTGTTCCTGTCCTCATTCTATGGGTCAGACTGGTGGGGCAGCCACCATCTGAAATGATGCTCGCACTGAGGCAGTGGTCAAGGGAGAGTAGCAAATCACGTATAGGTTATTAAACAGTCTGGCTGGAAGTTACACATGTTATTCCTTCTGCTGTTTCAATAACTTCCAGCCAAAGCAAGTCACACGGCCATACCCTACTTTAAGTGCAAGAGACCTTCCAGTCTATCATGGGACCAAGAGAAGATACAGAAAAACCAGGAAGGTAGAACTAATGACCGTCACATCACGGTTTAGTATTTGTAAATTTTCTTTTATAAATTGACTATTCTTTTATTGCCTTGTGGTATGTAGTGATCCAGAAAGAAGAGTATAATGTTCTTTATTTGGTGCTTTTCTCTGGGAATTTGTTCTCACATCGTTACCCAGTGGAACTCTGATATGGCCTTTCCTCTTGTTTCTGTTCTTTTAACAACCCAAGACCAGCATTAACTGGGGGTGTTTCTTATCTTGTCTTCCCTTTTCCTTTTTGGTATGTCAGATTGACAACCTTGAGAAGCATCCAATCATCTTTTCCCCATTCTCAATGCTGGGGCATTGCTCTCTTGAGTATTCCTGTAGTTTTCAGAATTGGCATGAAGCCCAAAAAGTCACTTTGAGCCGAAATGTCAATGGACCTAACTAAGTTGTGATTACAGGATAGTGAGTTACTTGTTCCCTTTCAAAGGCAAGCCAGTGTGGCTTCACTTCTAATTAACTGGTGCTTCCTTTGATGTCACTTGTGTAAAAGAGAGTGTCATTAAAAACAGTAGAAGTGGCTGGGTGATGTGGCTCATGCCTGTAATCCCGGCACTGTGGGAGGCCAAGGTAGGAGGATCGTGAGGTCAAGAGATCCAGACCATCCTGGACAACATGGTGAAACCCCGTCTCTACTAAAGATACAAAAAAATTAGCTGGGCGTGGTGGTGCATGCCTCTAGTCCCAGCTACTCAGGAATCTGAGGCAGGAGAATCATTTGAAACTGGAATGCAGAGGTAACTGAGTCATGGGGGTGGGTTTTTCCCGTGCTATTCTCGTGATGGTGAATAAGTCTCATGAGATCTGATGGTTCTATAAAAGGGCAGTTTCCCTGCACGTGCTCTCTTGCCTGACACCGTCAGATGGGACTTTGTTCTTCTTTCACTTTCCGCCATGACTGTGAAGCTTCCCAGCCATGTGAAGTTGTGAGTCTTTATTAGCAGTGTTGAGAACAGACTAATACAAGTAGTTTGAATGGTGGTCCCCCAAAATATATGTGAATGTACTGGATTCTTTTAATGTGACCTTATTTGGAAACAAAGTCTTTATTAATATAACTAAGTAAAGTCAGGCAGCTTGAGATAAGATCATCCTGGATTACCCAGATGGGCCTTAAATCTAATGACAAGTGTTCTTATATGAGACAGAAAATGAGTAGACACAGGCACAGAGAAGAGGGTTTAGCCCTGTGGAGATGGTGGCAGAGGCTGAAGTGATCTGGCCACAAGCCAAGGAATGCCTGCAGCCTCTGGAAGATGGGAGGGGCAAGGAAGTCTCCTCCCCTAGAGCACTGCTGACACCTTGACTTCTGAGGTTTGCCTTCCAGAATCATGAGAAAATAAACTGCAGTTGTTTTAAGTCACCAAGTTTCTGGTAATTTATTACAGAGCCACAGGAAACAAAATATATCCTATCGAATCCCTTTTCCTTTATGCTTCCTTTCCTTAACTCTTTTCCAGATGTCTTGGCTATTTTTCCAGAATAAAGTTTATGAAATTTCTGATTTTCTTTTCTGATTTCCACACACCCCTCTGGACTGATACATACTGGTGCAACAACTTGCACACAGCAGCAGCTTATGCAAACCCATGGCTATGGCCCTGTTGAAGATCCTGTCTGACTGGTCTTTGTAGTACTAAGTTGGTGCTTGAGGTTGCAGAGAGAAGTGAAGGCAGTGGAGCTAGGAAACAGGGAGAGGGAAACTCTAGGGCATGAGGCTAGGGCCAGAACAAATTTTATGGGCCAAATGCATGATTTTCAGCTGTTTATAAGAAAGGATCCTTGTGCATTGCCTTGTGGGAAGGGTAGGGGTATGATGGGACTTTAGAGCCTAAGCATGTTCTAGGTCTTCTGAATCTGAGAAAACTTCAGGTCTTCTTTCTTGATAAATGTCTCTCACTGTCTTATGTAGAAAAATAGCTCCCCCTACTAAAATGGGCAGAAGCAGAGGTGAGTATGTTATACTGCAGTCGTTCCTTCCTTCCTTCCTTCCTTCCTTCCTTCCTTCCTTCCTTCCTTCCTTCCTTCTTTCCTTCCTTCCTTCCTCCCTCCCTCCCTCCCTCCCTCCTTCCTCCTTTCCTTCCTTCCTTCCTTCCTTTCTTTCTTTCTTTCTTTCTTTCTTTCTTTCTTTCTTTCTTTCTTTCTTTCTTTCTTTCTTTCTTTTTCTTTCTCTCTCTCTCTCTCTCCCCCCCTTCCCTCCCTCCCTTCCTCTCTCTATCTCTCTCTTTCTTCCTTTGGAATCTCACTTCGTTGCCAGGCTGGACATCTCTGCTCACTCTGGGGTTCAAGTGATTCTTTTACCTCAGCCTCCCGAGTAGCTGGGACTACAGGCGTATGTCACCATGCCCAGCTAATTTTTATATTTTTAGTAGAGACGGGGTTTCACCATGTTGGCCAGGAGGGTCTCAGTCTCTTTTTTTTTTTTTTTTTTTTAGAATAAAAAGAATGAAGGAGAGAAAGGAAGAGGAAGAGATTTTAGAAAAAGAGAGAAAAGGAGAAAGAAACAGCAAAAGAAAGAAAAAATGAAAGAGAAAGAGGAAGAGATTTTAGAAAAAGAGAGAAAAGGAGAAAGAA
>CAUYQU010042404.1:0-24370 GCA_963574635.1 Cheracebus regulus
GTGGGGTTGGCGTCCTTCGCGCTTTCTGTAACCAACCCCCCCCGGTGTCGATTTTATAATTATTATACCCCCCCCCCCCCCCCCCCCCCCCCCGAGTAGCTGGAATCACAGGCACGCACCACCATGCCCAGCTAATTTTTATATTTTTATTAGAGACAGGGTTTCCCCATGTTGGCCAGGCCAGTCTCGAACTCGTGACCTCAACTGATTCCCCCCCACCCCATCCCCCGGCCTCCCAAAGTGCTGGGATTACAGGCGTGAGCCACCGTGCCTGGCCAAAACTTTTATATAGATGTGTAGATGGATATAGATATCTGTGAGGTAACAATCTAAACATGTTTGGGCTAGAGCATCGGTAAGTCAACTCCTTACGTCTGTTAATTCAGAAAGCACTAGTGAGTGATGGTGATTTTTAAAAAAGGAATGAGCCACAGCTTTGCCATCAAAGACTTCAGCATCTCTTAGAGGAAACAGATGTAAGCAAATAATGACATGATTTACAGCAGAGATAGGAGGAAGATCAAATTGTGCGTTGGGGAAGTGTTAGGGAAGTTTGGGTTATCCAGGCTACAATGTGTAGAAAGGGATTTCAGACATACGAACAACAGAGGGCCAAGACATGAATATAATTTCTAGTTTAAGGAACCCAAGTTTAGTATGACTACTTGGAGTGACTTCGGAGAGGATAGGACCATGACGTCAGAAATTGAAATTAGGAGCAATTGAAGGGTTCTAAGCCAAGAAGCAATCATTTTCTATTTTAGGATGGATTTGAGAATGTTAAGACCAAGAAGCACTTAATAGACCCCTGAAATAGAAAAGAAATGATACATGAGGGCAGTGGTCATAAGGGTGGAGAAGAGACAAGTTCAGAAATATGGAGGACATTAAATCTGCAAGATGAAGTTGGGTGGAATAAGAAAAAAAAATCACAAAAATCTTGTTTGGGGCTTGTCAAAGTTGTGCCAATAAATGAGGTAGGGCATATAGACCGTAGCTAAATTAACTGCTTGCAACAACTTGATTGTTCGAAGTTAACATTCTATAGATTACTGTGGGACACTGATCTGACGCTGCAAGATTACCAAAGTTACCAAATGACAAAGACATCAAGTTGGGAGAGTTTTAACTTTCAAAGATTGAGCAAGGAGTTGTGTATTTCGTTTTGTAACAAGGTCGGAAGATAAAAACCCCCAAAAGATAATTACAAGAATTTATATCCCAAGCTCTGGTCATTGTCTGAAATTATAATTCTGGTATTGGCAGCATGGTAACCATTACAAGGGATCAGAAGTGATGGCACAAGGCTGGACGCAGTGGCTCACACCTATAATCCCAGAGCTTTGGGAGGCCAAGGTCAGAAGATTGCTTGAGCCCAGGAGTTCGAGACCAGCCTAAGCAAAATAGTGAGACCCCATCTCTACAAAAAATTTAAAAATAGCCAGGCACAGTAGGTGCATACCTGTGGCCCCACCTACTTAGGCTGAGGCAAGAGAATGGCTAGAGCCTGGGAGATTGAGTCTTCAGTGGCATGATCACAGCACTGCTCTCCAGCCTGGGCAGCAGAGCAAGACCCTGCCTCAAAAAACAAAAGACATGATGACATTGCAAGAGCCCTGGGTGTCTTTTTACAACTTACTGTCACATTCATGACAAATATTCTTTCTAGATTTTGAATAGGAACAAATATTTCTATCAAGAGGAAGAATATCTTCCCCATTCAATCCCCAGATGTCAAGAGAGCCGGATGTGACTCTCACATTTGCCTACCAGGAGGAAAAAAAGGAAATACATTGTCCAGCAGTAACTCCTTAGTGGGTACCCGCCAGAAGTGGTCTCCAAACAAGGCAGGAATCTGTGTATTCCTCACACAATTCAAGCCATTCCAGATGTACACACTGAGATTGCTTTTGGATAAATGAAAATAACTTTTTTTTTCTTTTTTTTTTTTTTGAGACAGTCTCGCTCTATTGCCCAGGCTGGAGTGCAGTGGTGCGATCTTGGCTTATTGCAACTTCTGCCTCTCAGGTTCAAGCAGTTCTCTGCCTCACCCTCCTTAGTAGCTGGGATTCAGGCGCCCGCCATCAAGCCCAGCTAATTTTTATATTTTTAGTAGAGACAGGGTTTCATCATCTTGGCCTGGCTGGTCTTGAACTCCTGACCTTGTGATCCACACCCCACTTGGCCTCCCAAAGTGTTAGGATTACAAGGGTGAGCCACTGCACTCGGCCATAACTTTTGAGTTTCACCACAAGAAAGCTATATGGTAAGCAAGTGTTGGAAAATCTTAAAAGCAGGTGACATTAAGCTGTAGGGTTGCATTTTCAAGGGAACCAGTATCTTAGCCCATGGCAAGCAACTCCTGACTGGATAAACAGCTCTTAGATGTCATTGATAGGCTCCCTGCACAAGGAGAAAGCTGAGGCACAGAGAGATTTGAGTATGGCCCAAGGACACAGATTTGGTAAGTGGCGGCTGGACTGCAAGCCCAAGTAGACGGTATTACCTTAGACTGTAACGCAAACACTACAAAGTCTTTTCTCCCTTGGTCACATTTCACAAAAGAGGAAAATGGGACCTGAAAAGTAGAAGACTTACACAAGATTGCACAGCTAGTGCATCGGAGAGCTGACATTTGAACGCCCACATGATAAGAACGTGCACAAACTCATTTACCGCACACAACTCTTAGATTCTGTTATTCCCATTTTAAGAATGAGGAAACTAGGTTAGGCGTAATGGCTCTTGTCTGTACTATCAGCACTTTGGAAGACCAAGGCAGGAGGACTGATTGAGTCCAGGAGTTCAAGGCTGGTCTTGAACATAGTGAGACCCTCTCTCTACAAAAAATAAAAATAAAAAATTAGCCCATGCATGGTGTCGGGTGCCTATAGTTCAAGCTACGGGGGAAGCTGAGGCAGGAGATCACTTGAGCCCAGGAGTTCTACTCTGTCATGAGCTATGACGGCACCGCTGAACTCCAGCCTGGGCAACAGAGCAAGACCCTGTCTCAAAAAAGAATGAGGAACTAAGGCTAATAAAGTTTAAGAATGTGCCCAAGGTTTGAAAGCTTTTTTTTTTTTTTTTTTTTTTTGAGATGGAGTCTCGCTCTTATTGCCCAGGCTGGAATGCAGTAGTGTGATCTCAGCTCACTGCAACCTCTGCCTCCCAGGTTCAAAAGCAATTCTACGTCAGCCTCCCAAGTAGCGGGAATTACAGGTGCATGTCAGCATGCCCAGCTAATTTTTTTTTTAGACGGACTCTCACTCTGTTACCCAGGCTGGAGTGCAGTGGTGTGATCTCGGCTCACTGCAACCTCCACCTCCCAGGTTCATGCAATTCTCCTGCCTCAGCCTCCTGAGTAGCTGGGACTATAGGCGTGTGCCACCATGCCCGCCTAATTTTTTTGTATTTTTAGTAGATACTGGTTAGGTAGATACCTTCACCGAGTTAGGCAGGATGTTCTCGATCTGACCTTGTAATCCGCCCACCTCAGCCTCCCAAAGTGCTGGGATTACAGGTGTGAGCTACCGTGCCCGGCCTAATTTGTATTTTTAGCAAAGATGCGGTTTCACCATGTTGGTCAGCCTGGTCTTGAACTCCTGACCTAAGGTGATCCACCTGCCCTGTCCTCCCAAAGTGCTGGGATTACAGGCATGAGCTATAGCGCCCAGCCTTATTTTTTTTTAATCTGTCTGTGAATGAGAGGAAAATAAAATTCAGTAAACCCTTCCAAGTCACCACTTAGGAGGCCCAACAGCGTTAAAGGTGAATGCATATCTAGAAAATGGTGACCAAACAAGTCTGGTTCCAACAATTCACATCAGAGAATGGTCAAGATGGGGTTACAGAGTAGAGTCCATTTCAAAAGACTGAAAAATGAGATAAGGAAATCTGTGAGCAATGTAGATCAGGCAAAACAACTTAGATACATAGTCCAAACCCTAATATTAGTTTTAATGCAAATTTATGTTAACTGAATTTAGGTTCATTCAGGAGGCATGTCATTGATGCATACACAACATCAGCATAGCTCTGAGGGGCAGGAAGTAGATGATGTTGGACCTCCAGAACACTATACCACAAACTGGATCAGTACCTAGAGGTGAAATTAAATGCACACAAAAAACTGGATCACTTCATTCGTTCAACAAAATATGTGCTGAAAGTCTTCTCTAGCTCCTAGGCTTTGTTTTTACCTCTTTAGAGAGAGCATGTCGTTCTGTCACACAGGCAGGAGTGCAGTGGCACAGTCATAGCTCACTGCAGCCTCAAAGTCCTGGGCTCAAGCAATCCTCCCACTGAGTACTTGGGACTGCAGGTGTGCAGCACCACCATGCCTGGCTAATTTCTTTTTAATTTTTTGTAAAGATGGGGGTCTTGCTCTGTTGCCCAGGCTGGTCCCAAACTCCTGGCCTCAAGTAATCCTCTCACCTTGGTCTCCCTGGACTTCTGTTGGATAAATTCCCTAGGAAGAGGAGAGTTAACATTTTGATTGATTTGAATTGATTTGATTTGATTTGATTTGATTTTAGAGACAGGGTCTCACTGCATTGCTTGGCCTCAAGTGATCCTCTTATCTTGGCCTCCCAGAGTGCTGGGATTACAGGCGTGAGCCACCACACCCGGACTTTGATTAATTTTTTTGAGGACTTTAAAAGTAAAAATGAAGAAGGTATCTGATCTCTTGATAAGCCCTTAGTCACTATTAGATACTATATTGCATTTAATTCCTGAGGCCCTTCCTCCACCTATTGGTGATGTCATCTTTCCCACAGGACCTTTTCTTCCCTTTAAATCTAACCCAACCAGCTGTCCCCTTAATGCTACTTGTCCCTGCCTTCCTCAGCAAATTGTTTCCACATTTATCTCTTCCCTCTCCAGCTTCTGCCTCTCCCTTGCCATTGGCTTCTTTCCTGTTTGTTCCCAGCTTGCAGGCACTGGCCCATGTCTGTCTCCAAGTCTTCCTCATTCTTTGAAACATTTCTCACAGCACTAGAGAAAACACAGCGTGGTTGGACAAGACCTTGGGACCATCGGAGCTGGAATCAGAATGTGTCTGTTTGGATGTTGGAGTTGGGCAACTCTCTGACTCAGATATTTTTCTGTTTGTTTTGTTTAATAATCTTTAAAATGAGGATGTCAACTAATAACATTTATTGGCTGTGTTTATATCCTGGACACTGTACTAAACCATTTCCATGCATTATTTAAGGCTCATGAGACAGCTAGAGGTGTTTGTGAGCATTTCCAGAATGCATGCCTATGAAGCTTTCTGAACAATGCCTAGCTCTCAACATGACCCTGTTATATAAGAATGATTCTTTTTCTCTTCATTCCCACTTAGTTCGGGCTCTCACTCATCAAAGAGCATCCTCCTCAAAGTTCTCCTTGACTCCCCACCTAAATAATCCTGTCATTACTTTTATTTTTTTCTTTTTATTTATTTTTAATTTCTTTGCCACTTCTATATCTTCTTTGGCGATAATCCTATTACTACTTTTAAAATCCTTAAGTACAACTTAACATATTGCTTCTCTGTTCAGGTCTTTCTCACTCACTGTCACCTCAAATCCAAACTCCTTGGCTTGCTTTTAACACTGTGGAGGACATTCTACTCTCCTCCTTCCCTGCTCCACACCCAGGAAAGATGACTGTGCAGTAAAGCCACAGCTCGCTTGCCCTTGAGTTTCCAAGAGAATTCAGCCAGTGAGAGGCCTCAGCCGGAGATCGAAGGGTGGGAGGAGAGTGAGCTTGGAGTTTCCATTTTCCCAGCTCCCTTCCTGCCAAGCCACAGGTTGATAGTAGTTGCTGTTTTGTACGACAGCCCTCTTTGCACGTAGGGACCCTCTCTAGGCTTTAATTCCACTGTCTCCCTTGTCCCTTAAGAAGTAGGGCTTCTCTTTTTTTTTTTCTTACTGAGACAGGGTCTCACTCTGTCATCCAGGCTGGAGTGCCGTAGAGCAGTCACATCTCACTGCAGCCTTTTTTTCTTTCAGGCACAATTGATCCTCCCACCTCTGCTGGGAGGATCCTTCCAAGTAGCTGGGACTACAGGCACCTGGCTAGTTTTTGCATTTTTTCTGCAAACAGGGATTCACCACGTTGCCCCAGTTGGTGTCAAACTCCTGGGCTCAAGCAATCTTGCCGCTCAGCTTCCTAAAGTGCTAGGATTATAGGTGTGACTACCACACCCAAGTCTTTCCAAAAACCTTAGTGTGGTATTTTTTTTAAAGATGGAATCTCACTCTGTTGCCCAGGCTGGAGTGCAATGGTGCAATCTCGGCTCACTGCAACCTCTGCCTCCTGGATTCAAGCAACTCTCCTGCCTCAGCCTCCCCAGTAGCTGGGACTACAGGCATGCACCACCATGCCCGGCTAATTTTTGTATTTTTAGTAGATACGGAGTTTCACCATGTTGGCCAGACAGGTCTCAAACTCCTGACTTCAAGTGATCCATCCACCTTAGGCTCCCAAAGTGCTGGAATTACAGGCGTGAGCCACCACGCCTGGCCAGAGTCATAAATTTTTTATATCACACATGCAACTCATCAGTAAACCATCTGATTAGCTTACCTGCAGAATGTGTCTAGAATCTAAGCATTTCTCACCCAGATAAGCAACGCAACTTCTTATGTCTTCCTGCTGCTACCTTCATCCTGTTTCTGTCTGTTCTCAGCAGGCAGCTGGAGGGATCCTGCTAAAACTAAAGACATGGCCGGGCACGGTGGCTCACGCCTGTAATTCCAGCACTTTGGGAGGCCAAGGCAGGAGGATCACAAGGTCAGGAGATTGAGACCATCCTGGCCAACATGGGGAAACCCCGTCTCTACTAAAAATACAAAAATTAGCCAGGTGTGGTGGCACACGCCTGTAATCCCAGCCACTCGGGAGGCTGAGGCAGGAGAATCACTTAAACCCGGGAGGCAGAGGTTGCAGTGAGCCAAGATCGTGCCACTGCAGTCCAACCTGGATGACAGAGTAAGACTTTATCTCAAAAAACAAAGCAAAACTAAAACTAAAGACAGACCTGTCCTTCCTCTCTTAAAATCCTGCAGAGGCTCCCATCATACCCAGAGGAAAAGCCCAAGTCCACAGGATCTGGCCTCTCTCTGGCTTCTCTGGCCTCTCCTCCAACTGCTCCTTCTCACACTGCTCCAGCCTCACCACAGCGTGAAGTCCCCGACACAGGCCTGGCCTGCAGCTGCCTCAGGGCGTTTGTACTTGCTATTTGTTCTGCAGGAGTGCTCTTCCCCTAGAAAAACTGCTGGCTGAGTCCCTCCCTCCTTCAAGGCTTGGCTCACATGTCATGTTTTCAGTGAGACCTTCCCTAACCACCCTGAGTACAATTTAAACTTATCCTCACTCTGCCCATTTCTCTTTTACTCCTCCTGTGTTCTTTTCCTCCATAGCACTGTTGATCTTCTAACCTATTCTACCATGTCCCATCTATTTTGTTTATTGTCTGTCTCCTGCCAGTCTATGAAGGCAGGCAGAGATCTGTGTCTGTTTTGCTCTCTGATACATCTGCAGGGCTATGATGAATCCTGACATATGGTAGGCATGCAATAAACATTTGTAGGATGTTTAATGAAAAATTGCTCAACTAGATAGTCTCTCAAATATGAGATAGTTATGCTCTCCACATTTACTCAAATCTTTCAGCCACTGTGGTGGTTAGATCTGAAGACAAGTTTCGGTGCAGTGGCTCATGCCTGTAATCCCTGCACTTTGGGAGGCAGAGGCAGGCAGTCACTTGAGGTCAGGAGTTCAAGACCAGCCTGACCAACATGGTAAAACCTTGTCTCCACAAAAAAATATAAAAAAATTAGCCAGGAGTGGTGGCAGGCGCCTGTAATCCCAGCTACCTAGGAGGCTGAGGCAGGAGAAACACTTGAACCCGGGAGGCAGAGGTTGCAGTGAGCCAAGATTGCACCACTGTACTCCAGCAGTGACAGAGCGAGACTCTGTCTCAAAAAAAAAAAAAAAAAAAAAAAGATTTGAAGACAATCTGCAAAAACTTGTTGCCCCATAACATACCTGGAGATACAGCCTCCTTGGCTCGAGGCTCCCCTCAAAGGCAGCAGGATAGTCAAAATCTCTGGAGCAGAAGGGTGAGTGGAAGGAAACACTTTCAGGGGGAGCAATGGAGGCTACTTTAGAAGAGGGTCCCCGGGCTACAAGATGGGGCATCCTGTCCGTACATTTCCCAGGTGACTTGTGCCCTCCGTGGCCAGCCTGCCTCAACCCCCCTGGCAATAGCCTGTTTCGCAGGCTTCTATCTCCCTGAGCCACCGCAGAACCCAGCACTCACTCCTGGCTTCCCCCAACCCCCTCTCAGACCAGCTCAGTATTCTCTGGTTTCCTGAGGTCTCACTGATCCCAAAGATAAGGAGACAAAACCTGCCTTGCTTGCCCCCAGGGTGAGACTTTGGAGCTGTGGTGAGGGAGGGAAAGATCCCAGCAGACCCAGGAGGAAGGCTACAGTGCAAAGGACAGAGGCATGGAGAAAAATTCTAAGGAGGCTGGAGAAGAGGGGAGAGCTCCATGTCTCTGGGTCACCCCACCAGGGATAGTCCCCTTGTGGCCTTGTGACTTATGCAATGGGCAAATGCAGTCTGGGTACCTAAGGAAAGGACTGCCCTTATTCTGGCAATGACATTTAATACCTAATTGCAGTAATAACTCCTCTTTGCCACCTGGAGAAAGCTTCCTGGTCTCTCTTTGTCACTTGCGGGCAAGTCTGGCCAAGAGCAGGGTAAAAAAAAAACCAGTGATCTAACACAAAACTATCTTTTTTGATTTTTGTTTTTTTAATTGTAGAGACAGGGTCTCACTATGTTGCCCAGACTGGTCTCAAATGCCTAGCCTCAAGCAATCCTCCCTCTTCCGCCTCCCACAGTGCTGTGATCACAGCACGAAACCACCTTAACATTAAAAAATTAGGGTCAGGAACGGTGGCTCAAACCTGTAATCCCAACACTCTGGGAGCCCAAGGTGGGAGGATCACTTGAGCCCAGAAGTTCAAGACCAGCCTGGGAAACATACCAAAACCCAACCTCTACAAAAAATACAAAAATTAGCCGGGCATGGTGGCACATGCCTGTAGTCCCAGCCACTCAGGAAGCCAAGGTGGGGAGGACAGCTTGAGCCCAGGAGGCAGAGGTTACAGTAAACCGAGATTGTGTGGTTGCACCCCAGCCTGGGCGACAGAGAGAGACCCTGTCTTAAAAATAAAAATTAAAAAAGCTTTTAAAAAGTTAAAGAATTGGCCAGCCATGGTGGCTCATGCCTGCAATCCCAACACTTTGAAAGGCCGAGGTGGGTGGATCACCTGAGGTCAGGAGTTCGAGACCAGCCCGGCCAACACGGAGAAACCCCGTCTCTACTAAAAATACAAAATTAGCCAGACATGGTGGTATATGCCTGTAATTCCAGCTACTCAAGAGGCTGACAGGAGAATTGCTTGAAGCTCGGAGATAGAGGTTGCGGTGAGCTGAGATCGCGCCACTGTGCTCCAGTCTGGACAACAAGACTGAAACTCTGTCTCAAAAAAAAAAAGTTAAAAAATTAAAGCCATCAAAGGTTTAAGATATGAATATTGATAATTAAATGAGATTAAGATGATGTTGGGCTTCAGAATCCAGATTTGCTTATTATTTTTATTTTTTTCTTTGAGACAGAGTCTTGCTCTGTAGCCCACGCTGGAGTGCAGTGGCATGATCTCGGCTCACTGCGACCTCTGCCTCCCGGGTCCGGTTCAAGCAATTCTCCTGCCTCACCCTCCGGAGTAGGATTACAGGCACGTTCCTCCATGCCCAGCTAATTTTTCAAAATATTTTTAGTAAAGATGGG
Source organism: Cheracebus regulus (assembly GCA_963574635.1). Lineage (NCBI taxonomy): Eukaryota > Metazoa > Chordata > Mammalia > Primates > Pitheciidae > Cheracebus > Cheracebus regulus. Next base: position 9,856 of record CAUYQU010042404.1, read on the forward strand.
GTTTTACCATGTTGGCCAGGCTGGTCTTGAACTCTTGACCTCATGATCCACTCACCTTGACCTCCCAAAGTGCCAGAATTACAACTGTGAGCCACCACACCTGGCCTTTCCTGTAACTTTGAATTCCTGGTGTCAAGCATTCTTCTGCCTCAACCTCCCAAGTAGCTGGGACTGCAGGTGCGCACCACTTTGCCTGGCTCCTGGAGTTTTTTAGCCTTCCAGACCCTCTTTCCCACCTGATACTGCGAGAGGCTCTATCATCTTACTATCCGGTACAAAACACTCTGTTTCTCTGAGTACTTCCAGCGATGAAACCACTTTGGTGTAGCCACTTTAACATGCTGTTTTGACCCAAGGGATGTTATGTCACAGCCTAAAACAAAGTAGACCTGAAGTAAATAGGTTCATTCATCCCTAAGACTCATCCCAGTACTGAACTTCACCCACTGCCAATTCCTAGGGCATGGGGCAGGCAGGGAATGGGAGGCAATGGTATAACAAGGAGGCCAGGGACAAGGACAGGGCAGGCTCAGGAATGGGAGGGATGAGGATGGAGCAGGATAGTGGTCGCCCTTGGGATGGGGAGGAGACTGGAATGGGGCTTCTGGAGTTCTGGTTATGTTCTGTTTCTTAATCTAAGATGTATTCACATGGCAGACAAGACTTGCATAACAGAACACGTTTGTCAATTTGTACAAAAATGGTATACATCATTCTAAGCAAAGTGACTGCTCTTTTCCTAAGAAACTCTTTGTCCTTTGAATGGTCTATGTCACAAAGTCTCTGCTTTGTCTCTTAAACTTATAACCATTTTACTGCCTTTTTTAACCTTTAATTTTTAAATAAGTCAGGCGCAGTGGCTCACACCTGTAATCCTAGCACTTTGGGAGGCCGAGATAGGCAGATCATGACTTCAGAAGTATGAGACCAGACTGACCAACATAGTGAAACCCCATCTCTACTAAAAATACTAAATTACCTGAGTGTGGTGACAGGTCCCTGTAATCCCAGCTACTTGGGAGGCCGAGGCAGGAGAATAGCTTGAACCTGGGAGGTAGAGGTTGCAGTGAGTCAAGATTGCGCCATTGCACTCCAGCCTGGGCAACAAGAGCAAAACTCCTTCCAAAAAAAAAACTGGACAGGCATGCTTGCTTACACCTGTAATCCCAACACTTTGAGAGGCCAAGGTGGGCAGATCACGAGGTCAGGAGTTCAAGACCAGCCTGGCCAATATGGTGAAACCCCATCTCTACTAAAAATACAAAAATTAGCCGGGTGTAGTGGTGGGTGCCTGTAATCCCAGCTACTCAGGAGGCTGAGGCAGTAGAATCGCTTGAACTGGGGAGGCGGAGGTTGCAGTGAGCCCACATCTGCCACTGCACTCCAGCCTGGGCAACAGAGACTCCGTCTCAAAAAAAAAATAATAAATCAAGAATAGCAGTACAAACCGTCCTGTTCTTTGTTGCCCAGGCTGGAGTGCAATGGCACGGTCTCAGCTCACTGCAACCTCTGCCTCCCAAGTTCAAGAGATTCTCCTGCCTCAGCCTCCTGAGTAGCTGCATTACAGGCATGCGCCACTACATTCAGCTAATTTTGTATTTTTTGTTTGTTTGTTTTAGTAGAAACGGGGTTTCTCCATGTTGATCAGGCTGGTCTCGAACTCCTGACCTCAGGTGATCCCCCCACCTCAGCCTCCCAAAGTACTGGGATTACAGACGTGAGCCACCCCGCCCAGCCCTATCAGACATTCTACTACATTTGTGTATTGGTGTGTGTGTATGTGTGTGTGTGTGTGTGTGTGTGTGTGTGTGCACACGTGTCATTTCTTCTGTGAGTAAGACTTTCACTTCTCTCCCCTTGATTTGTTTCTTTGCTTGCTTTTGTGGGTGCAGATTCATGGGTTCCTGTTTTTCATGGGGTCATAATCCATGACGGAATGACAGACACTGTGTAAAGCTGTCAGGCAATCTGCCCTAAAGCAGAGCATATGCACACTCTGTGACCCAGCAACCTGCTTCTTGGATATAAACACAACAGAGCCCATACCTGTGCTCATCAAAAGACAGGTGCAAGTATATTTCTATGAGAGCTACTTATTTTGAGGTCTTCTCTGGTTCCATATTAATTTTAGGATTTTTTTTTTCTATTTCTGTGGAAAAATGCCTTTGGAACTTCTATATTTGAGTTTTGTGATCTTTTCTATATATATGAGGGTTTTCTATAAATGACATGGTGTCATCTGCATACACAGACAATTTAACATCTTCCTTTCTGATTCAGGTGACTTTTATTTCTTTTTCTTACCTAATTGCAGAGCTACTTACTTCAAACTAGAAACAACCAAATGCCCACCAACCATAGAATGGATAAGTAAATTGGAGTTTATTTGCAATAATGGTAAACTATAAGGAAGCAGGAGTGAATGTCCAACTTGAAAGATCTTACAAATAGAAGGAATGAGTCAAAGAAGCCAGACAACAAAGAGTGCATACCATGTGATTTCGCTTATCTCCAGTTCAAAAAGCAGGCAAAATTAGTGTGTGGTATTAGAAGTCAGGATAGTGGGGCTGGGTGTGGTGATCATGCCTGTAAGCACTTTAGGAGGAAGGTAGGCAGATCGCTTGAGTCCAGGAGTTCGAGATCAGCCTGGGCAGCATGGCAAAACTCCTGTCTATACCAAAAAAAGTTATTTTTTTCTTTGAGACGGAGTCTCCCTCTGTCACCCAGTGCAGTGATACCATCTCGACTCACTGCAACCTCTACCTCCTGGGTTCAAGTGATTCTCCTGCCTCAGCCTCCCTAGTAGCTGGGACTACAGACATGCACCACCATGCCTGGCTAATTTATTTTTTCTTTTTTTAGTAGAGTTGGGGTTTTGCCTCGTTGGCCAGGCTGGTCTCAAACTCCTGACCTCTGGTGATCCACCTGGCCTCCCCCAGTGCTGGGATTACAGGTGTGAGTCACTGTGCCCAGCCCATACAAAATATTAACCAGGTGTGGTGGTGTGCACCTGTAGTTCTAGCTACTCTGGAGGCTAAAGTGGGAGGATCACTTTAGCCTGGGAATTTGAGGCTGCAGTGAGCCTTGATCATGCCACTGCACTTGAGGTTGCATGACAGCATAAGACCGTGTTTGAAAAAAAAAAAAAGATAGTGGTTATCTCTGGAATGTGGATGATGACCAGAAGGTTCTGGTTATATTCAGTTTATTTTTATTTTATTTTATTTTATTTTAGAGACAGGATTTCACCATGTTTTTCAGACTAGTCTTGAACTCCTAACCTCAGGTGATCCACCCACCTTGGCCTCCCAAAGTGCTGGGATTACAGGCGTGAGCCACCACACCCAGCCTGATTTTAGTTTTTGAAACAGCCTCGCTCTGTCACTCAACCTAGAGTGCAGTGGTACACTGTCAGCTCACTGCAACCTCTGCCTTCCTGCTTCAAGCGATTCTCCTGCCTCAGCCTCTCACATAACTAGGATTACAGGTGCCCACCACCACGCCTGGCTAGTTTTTTGTATTTTTGGTAGAGATGGGGTTTTACCATGTTGGCCAGGTTGTTCTCGAACTCCTGACCTCAAGGGATCTACCCACCTTGGCCTCCCAAAGTGTGGGGATTACAGGCGTGAGCTACCATGCCCAACCATGTTCAGTTTCTTAATCTGAGATATATTCACTTGGTGAATAAGTCATTTAGCCACATGCATATGATTTGTGTGTGTGTGTGTGTGTGTGTGTGTGTGTGTGTGTGTGTGTGTGTGTCATACTTCGATAAAAGGTTTATATTAAAAGAGGGGAAAGGAAAAATTCCATGGTATCTGAATAATTCCATGGTAGTCAGAATAATGGTTCTCCAAAGATGTTCACACCCTATGCCTGGAATTTGTGAATATATTATGTTACATAGCAAAAGAGACTTCACAATTGTCATTTATTTATTTTTAATTTTTTTCCTGGTCACTGGGACTACCATGGAGCAAGTATGATTTAGTTGAGGATCTCAAGGTGGAAAGCTTGCTCTGGATCATCTGGGTGGCCCCAATGCAATCACAGGATCCTTCTAAGAGGGAGGCTAGAAAGTCAGAGTCAAGGCGGGGTGCAGTGGCTCATGCCTGTAATCCCAGTACTTTGGGAGGCTGAGGCAGGTGGATCATCTGAAGTCAGGAGTTCAAGACCAGCCTGGCCAACATGGAAACTTGTCTCTTCTAAAAATACAGAAATTAGCTGAGCATGGTGGCGCATGCCTGTAATCTTAGCTACTGGGGAGGCTGAGGTAGGAAAATTGCTTGAACCCGGGAGGCAGAGGTTGTAGTGAGCCGAGATTGTGCCACTGCACTCCAGCCTGGCTGACAGAATGAGACTCCATCTCAAAAAAAATGTCAGAGTCAGAGAGGAGATGTGACAAAGGGAGCAGAGGTCAGGGTGGTGTCCTCTGAAGTTGGTGGAAGACGGTATGAGCCAACAAATGCAAGCAGCCCCTGGAAGCTGCAAAAGACCAGGAAACAGAGTCTTCTCTGAAGCCCGGAGGAAGCACAGCCCTACCAAAGCCTTGATTTTGGCCCCTGAAACCCAGTTTGGACTTCTGATAGCCACAACAATAAAATAAATTCATATTGCTTTAATGCCTTTGAGTTTGTGGCAGCTTGTTACAGCAGCAACAGGAAACTAATACATTGCCAGAAGCAATTTTGAGGGGCATGAAAATATACTCCAGGAATTTAATTAAATATTTTCCAAGTTATATGAAACAATTTAATTCACAGTTCAAAAATTCCAGACTCTGGCCAGTCACAGTGGCTCACACCTGTAATCCTAGCACTTGGGGAGGCCCAGGCGGGTGGATCACTTGAGGTCAGGAATTCAAGACCAGCCTGGCCAACCTGGTGAAACTCTGTCTCTACTAAAAAATTAGTCGGGTGTGGTGGTGCATGCCTGTAATCCCAGTTACTAGGGAGGCTGAGGTAGGAGAATCGCTGGAGGAAAATGAGATATCAAGTATCTTCTCAGACCACAATGGAATAAAACTAAGAATCAACTCCAAAAGAAATCCTCAAAACTCTACCAAAAAAAAAATATATATATATATATATATATATATATATATATATATATGGAAATTAAACAATCTGCTCTTGATTTTTGTTTAATGATGAAATCAAGATGGAAAAGTCTTCACAGTGAATAATAATAGTGATACCCGTTATCAAACCTCTGGGATACAGAAAAAGCACATGTCACAATATGCTACATCAAAAAGTCTGAAAGATTACAAATTGGCAGCCTCATGTCACACCTCAAGGAACTAGAGAAACAATAACAGACCAAACCCAAAGTTAGCAGAAGAAAATAAGTAACAAAGATAAAAGCAAAACTAAATGAAATTGAAACATAAAAATACAGAAATTAATGAAATAAAAACTTGTTTCATTGGAAAGGTAAACAAAATTGATAGACTATTAGCTAGATTAATAAACAACAGAAGAAAGAAGATTCAAATAAGCTCAATTGGAAGTGAAAATGGAGACATTACAACCATCAACATAGAAATACAAAAGATAATTCAAGACTACTATGAACACTTCTATGCAGACAAACTAGAAAACCTAGAAGAAATGGACAAATTCCTGGAAACATACAATCCTCCTAGCTTGAATCAGGAAGAAATAGTAATCTTGAACAGACCAATAGTGAGATTTAATCCGTAATTTTTAAACTTCCAAAAAAAAGCCCAGGGCCAATGGATTCACAGCCAAATTCTACCAGACCTTCACAGTAGAATTGGTATTAGTTCTACTGAAACTATTCAAAAAGACGAAGAAAGAGGCTGGGCGAGGTGGCTGACACCTGTAATCCCAGCACTTTGGGAGGCCTATGCGGGTGGATCGCGAGGTCAAGAGATCGAGACCATCCTGGCCAACATGGTGAAACCCCGTCTCTACTAAAAATACAAAAAAATTTAGCCAGGCATGGTGGCACATGCCTGTGATCCCAGCTACTGGGAAGGCTGAGGCGGAAGAATCACTTGAACCCAGGAGGCAGAGGTTGCAGTGAGCCAAGATTGCACTACTGCACTCCAGCCTGGGTGACACAGCAAGATTCTGTCTCAAAAAAAGAAAAAGAAAAAAAAAAGACTAAGAAAGAGTGAACCTTCCCTAACTCATATTTTGAAGCTAGTAAAGAAAAGAAAACTGCAAGCCAATATCCTTGATGAGCATAGATGTAAAAATCCTCAACAAAATACTAGCAAACTGAATCCAACAGCACATCAAAAAGGTAATTCACCATGATCAAGTCGGTTTCATTCCAGGGATGCAGGGATGGTTCAACATACACAAGTCAATAAATGTGATTCAAGACATAAACAGAATTAAAAACAAAAACAATATGACTATCTCAGTAGATACAGAAAAAGCATTCTATACAATCCAGCATCCCTTTATGATAAAAACCCTCACTAAACTAGGCATAGAAGGAACATATCTAAGAATAATAAAAGCCATATATAACAAACCCACAGTCAACATCATACTGAATGGAGAAAACTCAAAAGGATTCCCCCTAAGAATTGGAACAAGACAAGGATGCTCACTTTCACCACTTCTGTTCAACACACAACTAGAAGTCCGAGTTAGAGCAATCAGGCAAGAGAAAGGAATCCAAATTGGAAAACAGAGCAGTCAAATTGTCTGTTTGCCAGTGATATGATCATATACCCAGAAAACCCTAAAAATTCCAAAAGACTCCCAGATTTGATAAATGAATTCAGTAATGTCTTAGGTTACAAAATCAATGCACATTACTTGGTGCAGTGGATCATGCCTGTAACCCTAGCACTTTGGGAGGCCAAGATGGGTGGATCACTTGAGCCCAGGAGTTTGAGACCAGCCTGGGCAATATAGTGAGACCTTGTCTCCATTAAAAAAATTTAAAACTGGCTGGGCACGTGGCTCATGCCTGTAATCCCAGCACATTGGGAGGCCAAGGCAGGTGGATCACCTGAGGTCAGGAGTTCAAGACCAGGGCCAACATGGTGAGACTCTGTCTCTACTAAAAATACAAAATTGGCCAGGCGCGGTGGCTCACGCCTGTAATCCCAGCACTTTGGGAGGCTGAGGCAGGTGGATCATTAGGTCAGGAGATCAAGACCATTCTGGCCAACATGGTGAAACCCCATATCTACTAAAAATATAAAAATTAGCTGCTCAAGATGGCACATGCCTGTAGTCCCAGGTACTCAGGAGGCTGAGGCAGGAGAATCACTTGAACCTGGGAGGCAGAGGTTGCAGTGAGCTGAAATCATGTGCCACTGCACTCCAGCGAGCCAAATGTGGTGGCACATGCCTGTAATCCCAGCTACTTGGGAGGCTGAGGCAGGAGAACCACTTGAACCCGGGAGGCGTAGGTTGCAGTGAGTCAACATTGTGCCACTGCATTCCAGCCTGGTCAACAAGAGCAAAACTCCATCTCAAATAAATAAATAAAACAAAATGAGCTACTTGTGGTGCATGTGCCTGTTGTCCCAGCTACTTGGGAGGCTGAGGTTGGAGAATCGCTTGAGCCCAGGAGGTGGAGTTTGCAGTGAGCTGAGATAAGGCCACTGCACTCCAGCCTGGGCGATAGAGCAAGACTCTGTCTCAAAAAAAAAACAAACAAAAAAATCAATGTACACAAATTAGTAGCACTGCTACACACCAATGACTTAATCCCTTTTACAATAGCTTCTTAAAAATACCTAGGAATATGCCTAGCTAAGGAGGTAAAAGATCTCTACAAGGAAAACTATAAAGCACCAATGAAAGAAATCATAGATGACACAAACAAATAGAAATACATCTGATGCTCATGGATTGAAAGAATCAATTTTGGGAAAATGACCATACTGCCCAAGCAATCTATAGGTTCAATGGCAATTCCTTTCAAAATATCAACATCATTTTTTTACAGAATTAGGAGAAACAATCCCAAAATTCCTATGGAATCAAAAGAGACCAAATAGCCAAAGCAATCCTAAGCAAAAAGAACAAATCTGGAGGCATCACATTACCTGACTTCAAATTATACTACAAAAGTATAGCAACCAAAACAGCATGGTACTGGTCCAAAAGCAGATACATAGACCAATGGAACAGAATAGAAAACCCAGAAATAAAGCCAAATACTTTCAACCAACTGATCTTTGGCAAAGCATACAGAAACATAAACTGGGGAAAGGACACCGTATTCAATAAATGGTTTTGGGAAAACTGGATGGCCACACGTAGAAGAATGAAATTGGATCCCTATCTCTCACTATATACAAAAATCAACTCAAGATGGATTAAAGACTTAAATCTAAGACATAAAATCATAAAAATTCTAGAAGAAAACCCAGGAAAAACTCTTTTGGACATTGGCCTAGGCAAAAAATGTAGGACTAAAACCCCAAAAGTAAATGCAATAAAAACAAAAATAAATGGGACCTAATTAAACTTAAAAGTTTCTGCACAGCAAAGGAAATAATTATCAGAACAAACAGACAACCGAGAGAATGGGATCAAGTATTTGCAAACTATGCTTCTGACATAGGACTAATATCCAGAATCTATAAGGAACCGAAACAAATCAGCAAGAAAAAAACAAATAATCCCGTCAAAAAGTGGGCCAATGACATGAAATGACATTTCTCAAAATAAGATATACAACTAGCTAACAAATATATGAAAAAACATTCAGTATCACTAATTATCAAGGAAATACAAATGAAAATCACGATGAGATACCACCTTACCCCAGCTCGAATGGCCACTATTAAAAAGTAAAAAACAATAGATGTTGGCATGGATGTGGTGAAAAGGCAACATATATGCACTGTTGGTAGGAATGTTAGTACAACCTCTACGGAAACCGGTATGAAGATATCTCAAAGAACTAAAAACAGATCTACCATTCAATCCAGCAGTCCCACTACTGGGTACCTACCGAAAGGAAAAGAAGTCATTATGCCAAAAAAGATACCTCCATACATACAGTTATTGCAGCACAATTCACATTTGTAAAAATATGGAATCAACCTAAATATTCATCATCTGATGAGTGGATAAAGAAAATGTATATATACACCATGGAATACTACTCAGTCATAAAAAATAAAATAATATCTTTTTCAGCAACTTGTATGGAGCTGGAGGCCATTATTGTAAGTGAAGTAATTCAGGAAAGGAAAACCAAATATTGCATGTTCTCTCTTACAGGTGGGAGCTAAGCTATGGGTATGCAAAGGCATACAGAGTGGTATAATGGATGTTGGAGACTCAGGGAAGGGGAGGATGGGGGGAACAAGGGATACCTATCAATTACAATTTATACTACTTGGGTGATGGGTGCACTAAAATCTCAGACTCCACGACTATACAATTCATCCCTGTAACCAAAAACAACTTGTATCCCAAAAGCGATTGAAATAAAAATTCCAGACTCTAGAAAAGCTACCTGTCTCTTTCCTCTTAATTAAATAATTCTCAAAATAGGTTCAGATATAACTCTGAGCCATTTAAATATGAATGATTAAAATATTTCCATCTGGCCACCAAAAATTTTATTTAGATCATGGCTTATATCAATATTCAGGGTTTAAACACAGGAAGTGGGCCGCTAGGTATATGGCAGGGATTTGGCCTCTCGCAATTGCAGAAGCTGGTTAAACAGTCTCTGTTAGGCTTCTTTCTTTCTGATGCTGGAGGCTGAAGCCCAGAGAACGGGCAATCGGGAAAGGAGGAAGAACGTAAAGTTGGGGAGAGTGAAGACAAACTGGAACCTACAGAGATGTACTGGAACTTGAGAGAGTCTCTCACCTTCTCCAACTTTGAGGATGTGAATGTTTTGCTGGAGAAGCTGGTACCCTTCAACCAAGAACTAAGTCACGCCTGGCCCAGGAGTCAGAGAAGCTTCAGGAGAATCCAGGAAAGGGTAGAGTAGCTCTGGAGAGGCTTCAGGCTCAGTTGCAACTGATGGTCAGCAACTAAGCCTGAGGCCAGCAGATAAACAGTAATGCAGGTGAACTCCGACATCACCTGGACCCCTGCACTAGACTGCAGAGTGTATAAAATGATATAGTTCTCAATCCACTTCTGCCTTCCCAATCTAGTGCAAAATGTATTTTGTATCCCACTCTGAGCAAAACATACAGAGAAAAGAGTTCTAGGACGTGCAGTTCGGCTTACCAAGTCAACTCATTACAAAGCACCATGTGACTGTACCCTTATTGGCTGTATACTTTCCTTCATTTCATCTGAAAAATGTAAATGATAATAATTACCCATGGATTTTCAGAAGAAGTAAATGAAATAATATTTCTTCTAGGCACTGTGCCTAGAATATACGACACTCAAATTTTTGTCCAATCAGTTAGTTGATCTCTTTACTGAATTAGATGCTCAACAAATGTGCTTTTGGTTTGAACTCGTGAAGATCAATAGCTTTTTGAAATGGCAAAAGAGAATTATGGCTGGCCTGGTGGCTTATTCCTATAATCCCAGCAATTTGGGAGGTCGAGGCAGGAGGATCACTTGAGCCCAGAAGCTTGAGACCAGTCTGTGCAACATAGGGAGACCCTGTCTCTACAAAAATAAAAAATAAAGATAAAAAAAATTAGCCAGGCATGGTGATGTGCACCTGTAGTCCCAGCTACTTGGGAGGCCGATGCAAGAGGTTCACTCAAGTCTGGGAGGGCAAGACTGCAGTGAGCCATGATCATGCCACTGCACTCCAGCCTGGGCTACAGAGCAAGTCCCAGTCTCAAAAAAAAAAAAAAAGAGAGAGAGAGAGGAGAGTTATTTCATGCAAATATAGTAAGATTAGTGATTATCTTAGTCAGTTTTATCCTTCTATAACAGAATACTTGAGACTGAGTAATTTATAATTAACAGAAATTTATTTCTTACAGTTCTGAAGGCTGGGAAGTCTGAGACTGAGAGGCCGGTATCTGGTGAGGGTCTTCTTGCTGCATCATCTCATGGCAGAAGCCTGAGGGCAAGAAAAAGAGTAAGATGGGGAAGAACTCATCCTTTCGTAAAGAACCCACTCCTGAGATAATGGCATTAATCCATCCACAAAGGCAGAGCCCTCATAACCTAATCATCTCTTAAAGGTTCCACCTCTCATTGTGACCTACTCTTACAATGGCAATTAAATTTCAGCCTGAGGCTGGACTTGGTGGTTCACGCCTATAATCCCAGCCCTTTGGGAGGCCAAAGCAGGCGGCTCACTTGAGGTTAGGAGTTCAAGACCAGCCTGGCCAACATGATGAAACCCCGTCTCTACTAAAAAATACAAAATTAGCGAGGTGTGGTGGCAGATGCCTGTAATCCCTGCTACTCAGGAGGCTGAGCAGGAGAATCACTTGATCCTAGGAGGTGGAGGTTGTGGTGAGCTGGAATCGTGCCACTGCACTCCAGCCTGGGTGATAAAGTGAGATTTCATTAAAAAAAAAATTCAGCATGAGTTTGGGAGGGGACAGACAATAAAACCATAGCAGTGATAAAATCATAAATCTTTTATCTGTTTCTGTAGGAAAAAAGCTTGACAACTTAAAGACACATACTCAAATTTCATCTTGCATACTTTTTTTTTTTAAAGCAAGTTACAAAACAGAATTCTATGTATGGCTCCATTTTTGTAAAAAGAAATATTTTATTAAAAAACTGCTCTGTGGTCAGACACGTAGGTTTGACTCTGGGCTCCACCTCATACTTGTCATGTGGGCAAGTTACCTTCACCGCATGACAACATGACTCTGTTGTTAGTAAAAGAGGGGAGCCATGGTTCTTCCTCACGGAACTGTTGTATCAACTGAAAACATATGGGGGACTGCTTAAAACGGTACCTGCCATGTAGTGAGTTTATGATGAACATTTGCTTGTTATCATGATCATCATTATTAATATTCATGTAGAAAACATCCTGGAAGCAGCCAGACACTGTGGCCCATGCCTGTAATCCCAACACTTTGGGAGGCCAGGATGGGCGAATTACCTGAAGTCAATAGGTCAGGAGGTCTGGCCAATAAGGTGAAACCTTGTCTCTAATAAAAATACAAAAGTTAGCCAGGCATGGTGGCGGGCGCCTGCAGTCCCAACTACTTGGAGGCTGATGCAGGAGAATGGCTTGAACTTGGGAGGCGGAGGTTGCAGTGAGCCGAGATGGTACCACGGCACTCCAGCCTGGGAGACAGAGTGAGACTCCGTCTCAAAACACACACACACACACACACACACACACACACACACACACACCTGGAAGCATGGATAGACAAGGGAGGTTGGGTGATTTTGTTTTTTTCTTTGTGCCTTTCTTTTATGTTTTTAATTTGAGACAGGGTCTTGCTGTCACCCAGAATGTAGTGCAGTGGCACGATTATGGCTCACTGAAGCCTGGGCTCAAGCAATCCTCTCACTTCAGCCTCCTGAGTAGCTTAAAAAAAACAGGTGTACACCACCATGCCCAGCTAATTTTTTACTTTTGTATTTTTTATAGTGGCGAGGTCTCCCTATGTTGCCCAGCCTGGTCTTGAACTCCTGGGCTCAAGTGATCCTCCCACTTCAGCCTCCCAAAGTGCTGGGATTACTGGCATGTGCCACCATGCTTAGTATCTTTGTTCTTTTCTATGTCCTTGAAAACATCTACAATAAACGTACACATTTTTTTCGAGACAGGGTCTCACTCTGTCACCCAGGCTGGAGTGTAGTGGCACAATCTCGACTCACAGCAACCTCCGCCTCCCAGGCTCCAGTGATTCTCCTGCCTCAGCCTCTCAAATAGCTAAGACTACTGCTGCACACCACCAAGCCCAGCTAATTTTTGTATTTTTAGTAGAGACAGGGTTTCGCCATGTTGGTCAGTCTGGTCTCGAACTCTTGGCCTCAAGTGATTCACCCACGTGGGCTTTCCAAAGTGCTGGGACTATAGGTGTGAGCGACCATGCCAGACCAGTTTACACATTATTTTTCAAACAATTTCCCATTCCAATAAAACCCTTCATCTTTTTCACAAGCCCTTTCTTTTGATTCCATTTATACGGTCCTTCTTCAACCTACTGCTCCTCCACATGTAAATAAACAACTAAGAATTACATCCTTTCTGTCTTCCCAAAACTAAACAAACATCTCATCCTCTCTATATGGTTTTCTTTATTATCCAATATTTTTGGCCTCTTCTTGCTCCTTCATTCCAGAAGAGTAACAAAGTCTGTCCCTAACTCAAAAGTGGAAGGTAAACAGCAAATGCGTCTTCTGAATAGTTGTTCTCTAAAAACAAAATTTGATTAGCATAGGGAGAATATTTTCTTCTTGCCAGTAGATAAGGTAGACCCTGCCAAAACACACTGTCTGATTCAAGAAGCAAATGTGTCTCCATGGCTACCTTGTCCTCTAAATTTAGATACCTCAGCAAAAGTATCAACTTTTTAAAGAAAATTATTTCAAGATTTCAAATAAATGCAATGCTGAATTTATTAATATCAAAGCACAAGCATATCAGGTTTTATCATCATGGTGTTTTTTTATTTTCATTTTATTTTATTGTATTTTTCAGACAGAGTCACTCTGTCACCAAGGCTGGAGTGCACTGGCACAGTCTTGGCTCACTGCAACCTCCACCTCCTGGATTCAAGAGATTCTCCTGCCTCCGCCTCTGGAGCAGCTGGAGATGACAGGCACGCAACACAGAGCCCGGCTATTTTTTTGTATTTTTAGTAGAGGTGGGGTTTCGCCACGTTGGCCAGGCAGGCCTCAAACTCCTGACCTCAAGTGATCTGCCCACCTCAGCCTCCCAAAGTGCTGGGATTATAGGCGTGAGCCACCACACCCAGCCAACAGTGTTTTTATTAACCAAGTGATCTTTTTTATTTTTGTTGTTGTTTTGCTTTTTTCCTCCTTAACTTTTTATTTTGAATGTTTTCAAACCTATAGAAAAGTTAAAAGAATGTACAAAGTGACAGGGCACAGTGACTCACGCCTGTAATCCTAGTACTTTGGGAGGCTGAGGCAGGCAGATCATCTGAGTTAAGTAGTTCGAGACCAGCCTGACCAACATGGTGAAACCCAGTCTCTACTCATACAAAAATGAGCCGGGCATGGTTGTGGGCGCCTGTAACCCAGCTACTCAGGAGGCTGAGGCAGGAGAATCACTTGAACCCAGGAGGCGGAGGTTGCAGTGAGCCGAGACTGCAAAACTGTGTCCCATCCTGGTTGACAGAGCAAGATTCTGTCTCAAAAAAAAAAAAAAAAATGCACAAAAAAATATAACCTTCATGTAGTCCACAGATTGTTAGCTTTTTTTTTTCCTTTTTTTTTTTAATTTTATTTTATTTTATTTTATTTATTTATTTATTTATTTTTTTAGAAAAAGAGAGAAAAGGAGAAAGAAAGAAACCGCAAAAGAAAGAAAAAAATGAAAGAGAAAGAAAGAGGAAGAGATTTTAGAAAAAGAGAGAAAAGGAGAAAGAAAGAAACAGCCAAAGAAAGAAAAAAAGAATGCAAGA
>CAUYQU010042409.1:0-12556 GCA_963574635.1 Cheracebus regulus
ACCCGTGTGGCTCCTCTGCCGGGAATCTCCCGGTCTGTGGGCAACAAAAATTCGTCGGAAAGTACGGCGTCCACTCGTTCTCTGCGCTTTCACTGGGAGCTACATTCCTGAGCTGTTGCTAATCGGCCATCTTGGATCTCTCTCTAAAATATTCTTTATAATAGTGTGCAAATGTAGAGTAAAGCAAAGAAGATAGCTTAAATTCTACACTAAAGAACAATTTGTATGACATCCATGTGATTCTATCTGTTGAAAGACATTGCCCAGAAATAGTTCTAACTGTAAGATTTAAATTATAATTCACAGTAATTCTAGATAGGTCAGTGTGGATCATATAGACTATAAAATATGGTGATATTTAATAATTATTTAGAAATGTAATTATTTAAGCTCTATTATTTAATATTTATAATTATCATTTGGAAAGGTAGATTCTGTAATAATTAAAACAATTATATTTTGTAAACATTAACAGTTTAGAATATTTGTAGCTCATCTGTTTGATAACTAAAACAGATAAAAATACCTGAAATAATGAGTTTATTTAATGCCTTAAGTTGTTATTGATTCATTTATAATTACTTAAATGCACAGTAATTTTAAAATTTTTTCTATCTCAGGATTTAATTCTTTAATTTAAAACTGTAGTAACTCAGGAAATTTGTTGGGAAGTCACTGGCAGGGATGAATTAGTTTTTAGGAAAACTTTAAGGTATTTAATTTGTTTCTTTTATTCTTGTAACAAGTTAGGAAATGACTTTAGGGGGCTTATGATAATGCATAAAAATAGTAACTGGAATGAAAGAAATCAAGTTTCTAAAGAAGCAACACACTTCAGTTTTTAAAATATTGTCTATAATTATACAATAATGTGTTTTAATCCCAGGGGAAAAGTATTTTGGGTCTTATTCTTCCTTAATTTTAAATGAATGGGAACCTTACTGAGTTTAAATTAACATTGCACATTGAATTGCAGTTGTCTTCATTTTTCTTTATTTTAAATGATGGATAAAGAGAGCTGTCTTATTTTCTATAATCTTATGGTTTAGAAAATGAATTGTAGGTATAATGATATTTTAGATTAAGTAAGGCTCAGGGGACATAAATGTGACTCACATCCTTTTTGTGTTCAAGAAGCATCTAGTCTGATAAGAGAAACATGTCGGAGACATTTACTTCCTTTGTAGCTAAGGGCTGTCTTCGTCTTTTCTGGACAAAGAGAGCTCCTTTTTGTAGAGCTACAGAATATCATAAATTGGGTAGCTTGTAAACCACAAACATTCATTTCTCATAGTTCTGGAGGCTGAGAAGTCCAAGATCAAGGTGCTGGTAGATTCTGTGTCTGGTGAGGGCTCACTTCCTAGTTCATAGACTGCTATAATCTTGCTATGTCCTTGCATGGCAGAAGCGGCAAGGGAGTTCTCTGGGGTCTCTTTTATAAGGACATTGATCCCATTTATGAAGCTAGAGCCCTAACCACATCCCCAAAGCCCCAACTCCTAAAACCATCACTTTGGAGGTTAAGATTTTAACATAAACATTTTAGGAGGACACAAACATTCAGACCATAGGGTTTATGCTAGAGGTATGAACAAAGAGCTGTGGGGGTCTAGAGGAGGGCAGATGGTGCCAAGGAGATTGAGGGAAGAAGAGGACATTTGACCTGGATCTTGAAGACATTTTACCAGATGAAAGATTAAGCGATAGACATTCAGGGAGGGAACAAGTAATACAGAGGGAGAGTTCCCTGAATGGACCCTCAGTGGGGAGGGACAGTTAAAGGTGGTGTTTGAAAATAAGTTGAAGCTGACTGTGAAGGGCCTTGTATGTCTTGCTAAGGATTTTGGATCTTACTCATAGGCAGTGAGGGACTTACAGAGTTTTTAGGCAGCACAGTGATAGGACTAAATTCTATTTTCATGGATATAACTGTAATGACAATTAAGAGGATGGACTGGGGCAGATATGATTGTTGATAAGGAGACCAACAGGAGGCTTTTGTAGCAGCCCAGGTGTGATCATTGGAGCATGAACAGAAGAAATAGTCATAAGGACATAATTGAGAAGGTGGTTTTCGGAAATATTTCTCTTAGAACTAGGCATCTGCTTGTGGAAGTATGTGTGTTTGGGTGCGGGGGTCATGAGTACTTGGAGTTGAGTATAACCCTGATGTTTCTAGCTTGGAAAATGATATAGGTATTATCTAATGAGTTTAAGAATTTAGAAAGAAATGCAGTTATTTTGAAGCAAGATAATAAGTCCAATTTGGAACATTATTTTTTAGAAGTATCTGTATAGGAGACAGTTGCAGATATGAATTTGGAAATAAGAGTTGAGAGAGAGAGAGATTCTGGAGTTATTCTCACAAAAATAATTGTTAAAGCTCTGGGAGGAAGGTGTCTTATCTCAATTTTGCACATAAAGTGAGACTGACAGGTTAGTGACTTGTTTAAGGTCACTGGAGATAATAGCATAAAGAGTCAACATCTAATCCAGGTCCTCTGATCCCCTGGCCAGTTACTTAATTTTTTTTGACCCTCAGTTTATTTACATGTAAAATGAGGACAATGATATTTTCCTCGTAATACTTATGATTAAATAATATAATATGTATATGCAGTACCATGCAGTGACACAGGGTCACAATCAGTCATTAAAAGAGTGTTAATTTCCCTCCCCCTTTCCTTCTTTTGTTTATAAATGCTGTTGTGTGTTGACAAAGTCTCTCTTTGACCAAACTTTAGACAGGCTTCTCTGAACCATCTTTCAACTAGGGTTCTGTCTTCCAGCCTGCTGAGTCTGGTCTTAGCAAGAGTCCTGTTAAGGCAGTTTATGGAGTGTACCTCCACTCCTATTATCTGATCACATTCCTCATCTGCCACACTTGATATCTGATCATCCTGAACCAACTTCAGCAGAAATTATGTTAAGATGTTTTAGCAAGAATTCCCCTACACTTGATGCTTCTTCTTAGTAATTTTCTATCCATTGGCACCCCTCACTTCCTAATCATTGGCTATAAATTTCTAACTACTTTTACTGTGTTTGGAATTGAGCGTAATTTCTCTCTTTTATTGTAATAGTCTTGACACCTATTGCAATAGTCTTGAATAAAGTCTTCTTTACCATTTCAACAAGTGTCAGAATAATTGTTTTTCTTTAACAGGACCTGAATATGACTGTACCTATTAATATTCCAAGAGGTTCAGTAATTAGAAAGCTTTCTATATGTCTAGCATGACACCTTTACTACCCAGGGCTTGGAGTTCAAACATGGGTCAAAACCAGAAAGCACCAAGTGGGCATCAGATTGAAGCTGGGAGACAATAGATAGGATTGTGGGAGCAGTCAAGGTTGGAGTTATGAGTCATCAGAAAATACGGAAAGCTGAACAATCAAGCTAGAGCTATAGTTGCAAGACACCCTGGCAACTGGGGAAATAGCCAAGATCATGGGAAATAGGACTAGGAGAAGCAGGCGTTAAAGTGATCTGACTAATTCCACACGATGAGAATTTTTTCTTTCCCAGGAATGCTTTTAACAAGTTAAATGCTTTTTGGCTCCATGTGAAGCCTTTTTGGCTACCTTGGAATCTTACACACATACTCTGCAGAGAATAGAGGTTGGCCATGTGGTTCCATAAACATATTTTCAACTTAGTGCAATGAAGACCATTGTCCTAGATGGCCTGCTGGGGAAATGGATTATGTAATTATGAAAAGCTTAGATTTGATCCAAGATGGCCAAATAGGAACAGCTCTGGAGTGCAGTTCCCAGCAAGAACAACACAGAGGATGAGTGCCCACCACATTTCCAAACAAATTTTCACTGCCCTAAGACCAGGAGATTCCTGGGCCGAAAAGCACCACGAGTTTTCAGCACGGCAGTTTCACCTGGTGCTGCACAGAAACTCACACAAATCTGAGCCGCCATTTCAACTGGCACCTGGAACACCTGGGAGACAGAGCCACCCATTCAACTGAAAGGGAGGGGGCAGAGACAGGGAGCCAGGTGACTGGCTCAGCAGGTACCACCCCCGCAAAACAAGCAATCTGAAACGCCCTGGATTAAGAGTTTTGTAGCAAGCGCAGCTGGACCCAGGACAGTCCAGCTCAGTGGGGGGAAGGGCAACCACCACTATCGAGGCAGTCC
Organism: Cheracebus regulus; assembly: GCA_963574635.1. NCBI lineage: Eukaryota > Metazoa > Chordata > Mammalia > Primates > Pitheciidae > Cheracebus > Cheracebus regulus. Next base: position 4,153 of record CAUYQU010042409.1, read on the forward strand.
ACCACTACCGAGGCAGTTCACACAGCAGCTGGGCAGAGCCTGCGGCAGCTCAACAACACCTCTGCTGGCAGACTGTGACTACACTACTCCATGCAGGGCAGTGCATCTATGAAAAAAGGCAGCAACACAGCAGGAACTTATAAATAAAGCCGACCTTCCTAGGACAGAGCACCTGGGAAAAGAGACGATTATGAGTTGTGCTGCAGCAGACCTAAACGTATCTGCCCAGCATCTCTGCACAGAACAACGGAACTCCCAGCACAGCACTTGAGCTCCTATAAGGGACAGACTGTTTCCTCAAGTGGCTCCCAACCCCTGTAGATCCAAAGAGACACTTCATAAAGGAGAGCTCAGACTGACATCTGGCAGGTACCCTTCTGGATGAAGATAACAGATGAAGAAACTGGCAGCAACCCTTACTGTTCTGCAGCCCCTGCGGGTAATCCCCAGGTGAGCAGGGTCTGGACTGGACCTCCAGCCATCCTGCAGCAGAGGGTCCTTGCTGTTAGAAGGAAAACTAAGAAACAGAAATAAATAACTTCATCAGCAACAAAAAGGATGTCCACTCAGGGACCCTATCCAAAAGTCACCAACTACAAAGACCACAGATAGATAAAGCCACTAAGATGGGAAGAAACCAGTGCAAAAAAGATGAAAACACCAAAAACCAGAATGCGTCTCCTCCTCCAAAGGATTACAATTCTTTACCAGCTAGGGATCAAAGATGAATGGAGAATGAATCTGATGAATTGACAGAAACAGGCTTCAGAAGATGGGTAATAACAAACTTCTCAGAGCTAAAAGAACATGTGCTAACCTAATGCAAAGAAACAAAGCACCTAGAAAAAATATTAGATGAGATGCTAACTAGAATAAACAGTTTAGAGAAGAATATAAATGACTTGATGGAGTGGAAAAACACAGCACAAGAACTTCACAAGGCATACACAAGTTTCAATAGCCAAATTGACCAAGCAGAAGAAAGGCTATCAGAGATTGAAGATCAACTCAATGAAGTAAAAGGAGAAGGCAAGAATAGAGAGAAAAGAGTGAAAGGAAATGAACAAAGCCTCCAAGAAATATGGGATTATGTGAAAAGACCTAATCTAAGTTTGATAGGTGTACCTGAATGTGATGGAGAGATTAAATCCAAGCTGGAAAACACTCTTCAGGATATTATCTGGGAGAACTTCCCCAACCTAGCAAGGCAGGCCACCATTCAAGTCCAGGAAATACAGAGAACACCACAGTGATATTCCTCAAGAAGAGCAACACCAAGGCACATAATCATCAGATTCACCAGGGTTGAAACAAGGAAAAAATGCTAAGGGCAGCCAGAGAGAAAGGTCGGGTTACCCACAAAGGGAAACCCATCAGACTCACAGTGGATCTCTCAGCAGAAACCCTACAAGCCAGAAGAGAGTAGAGGCCAATATTCAACATCCTTAAAGAAAAGAACTTTGAACCAAGAATTTCATATCCAGCCAAACTAAGCTTCATAAGGGAAGGAGAAAGAAAATCCTTTATAGGCAAGCAAATGCTGAGAGATTTTGTCACCACCAGGCCTGCCTTGCAAGAGCTCCTGAAAGAAGCACTAAACAAGGAAAGGAACGACCAGTACCAGCCACTCCAAAAATGTACCAAATGGTAAGACCATCGACACAATGAAAAAAATGTGTCAACTAATGGGTCAAACATACAGCTAGTATCAAAATGGCAGGAGCAAATTCACACACAACAATATTAACCTTCAATGTAAATGGGCTAAATGCCCCAATCAAAAGACACAGACTGACAAATTGGATAAAAAGTCAAGACCCACTGGTGTGCTATACTCTGGAAACCCATCTCACATGCAAGGACACACATAGGCTCAAAATAAAGGGATGGAGGAAGATTTATCAAGCAAATGGAGAGCAAAAACAAGCAGGAGTTGCAATCCTAGTCTCTGATAAATGGATTTTAAACCAACAAAGATCAAAAGAGACAAAGAAGGGCATTACATAATGGTAAAAGGATCAATGCATCAAGAAGAGCTAAGGATCCTAAATATATATGCACCCAATACAAGAGGACCCAGGTACATAAAGCAAGTTCTTAATAACCTACAAAGAGACTTAGACTCCCACACAATAATAGTGGGAGACTTTAACACTCCACTGTCAATATTAGATCAACAAGACAGAAAATTAACAAGGATATCTAGGACTTGAACTCATATCTGGACGAAGCAAACCTAATAGACATTTACAGAAATCTCCACCCCAAATGCAGAATATACATTCCTCTCAGCACCACATTGCACCTACTCTAAAACAGACCACATAATTTGAAGTAAATCACTCCTCAGCAAATGCAAAAGAATGGAAATCATAACAAACAGTCCCACAGTCCACAGGGCAATGAAATTAGAACTCAGAATTAAGAACCTAACTCAGAGCCACACAGCTTCATGGAAACTGAACAACTGGCTCCTGAATGTCCACTGGATAAACAATGAAATGAAGGCAGAAATAAAGATGTTCTTTGAAACCAACGAGAATGAAGACACAAGGTACCAGAATCTCTGGGACACATTTAAAGCAGTGTCTAGAGGGAAATTTATAGCAATACATGCCCACATGAGAAGCAAGGAAAGATCTAAAATTGACGTTGTGTCATCAAAATTGAAAGAGCTATAGGAGCAAGATCAAAAAAACTCAAAAGCTAGCAGAAGACAAGAAATAACTAAGATGAGAGCAGAACTGAAGGAGGTAGAGACACAAAAAACCCTTCAAAAAAATCAATAAATCCAGGAGTTGGTTTTTTGAAAAGATCAACAAAATAGACAGACTGCTAGCCAGATTAATAAAAAAGAAAAGGGAGAAGAATCAAATAGATGCAATAAAAATGATAAAGGGGATATCACCACTGATTCCACAGAAATACTACAGTCAGAGATTACAACAAACAACTCTATGCACATAAACCAGTAAACCTGGAAGAAATGGATAAATTCCTGGACACTTCCACTCTCTCAAGCCTAAACCAGGAAGAAGTTGAAACCTTGAATAGACCAATAACAAGGGCTGAAGTTGAGGCAGCAATTAATAGCCTACCATCCAAAGAAAGTCAGGGTCCAGATGGGTTCACAGCCGACATACCTGTGTGTACCAGACATGTCTGTACCAGACATACAGAGAGGAGCTGGTATCATTCCTTCTAAAACTATTCCAAACAATCCTAAAAGAGGGGATCCTTCCCAAATCATTTTATGAGACCAACATCATCCTGATACCAAAACCTGGCAAAGACTCAATAAAAAAAGAAAACTTCAGGCCAATCTCCATGGTGGACATAGATGCAAAAATCTTCAATAAAATACTGGCAAACTGATTGCAACAGCACATCAAAAAGCTTGTCCATCACGATGAAGTAGGCTTCATTCCAGGGATGCCAGGCTGGTTCAAAATACGCAAGTCTATAAATGTAATACACCACATAAATAAAACCAAAGACCAAAACCACATGATTATCTCAATAGATGCAGAGAAGGCCTTCAACAAAATTCAGCAGCCATTTATGCTAAAAACTCTCAATAAACTAGGTATCGAAGGAGCATATCTCAAAACAATAAAAGCTATTTACGACAAACCTACAGCCAATATAATACTGAATGGGCAAAACCTTCAAGAATTCCCTTTGAAATCCAGCACTAGACAAGGATGCCTTCTGTCACCACTCCTATTCAATACAGTATTGGAATTTCTAGCCATAGCAATTAGGCAAGAAAAAAAAAAAAAGCATATTCAAATTAGGAAAAGAGGAAGTCAAATTATCTCTATTAGTAGATAACATGATTGTATATTTAGAAGACCCTATTGTCTCAGCCCAAAATCTCCTTAAACTGATAAACAACTTCAGCAAAGTCTCGGGATACAAAATCAATGTGCAGAAATCACAAGCATTTCTATAAACCAGTAACAGACTAACAGAGAGCCAAATCGTGAGTGAACTCAGATTCACACAATTGCTACAAAGAGAATAAAATACCTAGTAATACAACTAACAAAGGATGTAAAGGACCTCTTCAGGGAGAACTACAAACCACTGCTCAAGGAAATAACAGAGGACACAAACAGATGGAGAAACGTTCCATGCTCATGGTTAGGAAGAATCAATATTGTGATAATGGCCATACTGCCCAGAGTAATTTATAGGTTCAATGCTATCCCCATCAAGCTACCAATGACCTTCTTCACAGAACTGGAAAAAGCCACTTTAAACTTCTTATGGAACCAAAAGAGAGCCCACATAGCCAAGACAATCCTAAGCAAAAAGAACAAAGCCGGAGGCATCATGCTACCTGATTTCAAACTATACTACAAGGCTACAGTAATCAAAACAGCATAGTACTGGTACTAAAACAGAGATATGGACCAATGGAACAGAACAGAGGCCTCAGAAGCAACCCCACACATCTATAATCATCTGATCTGTGACAAATCTGATAAAAACAAGCAATGGGGAAAGGATTACCTGTTTAATAAATGGTGTTGGGAAAACTGGCTAGCCGTGTGCAGAAAGCAGAAACTGGACCCCTGCCTGACACCTTACACTAAAATTAACTCAGATGGATTAAACAGTTAAACATAAGACCTAACACCATAAAAACCCTAGAAGAAAACCTAGGCAAAACCATTCAAGACATAGGCATAGGCAAGGACTTTGTGACTAAAACACCAAAAGCATTGGCAACAAAAACAAAATAGTCAAATGCAAACTAATTAAACTCCAGAGCTTCTGTACAGCAAAAGAAACAGTCATTAGAGGGAACAGGCAGCCAACAGAGTAGAAAAAATTTTTTGCAATCTACCCATTTGACAAAGGGCTAATATCCAGAATCTACAAAGAACTAAAACAGATTTACAAGAAAAAGACAAACAAACCCATCCAAAAGTGGGTGAAGGGTATGAACAGATACTTTTCAAAAGAAGACATATATGAGGCCAACAAACATATGAAAAAATTCTCATCATCACTGATTATTAGAGAAATGCAAATCAAAACCACATTGAGATACTATCTCATGCCAGTTAGAATGGTGATCATTAAAAAATCTGGAGATAACAGATGTTGGAGAGGTTGTGGAGAATTAGGAACACTTTTACACTGTTGGTGGGAGTGTAAACTAGTTCAATGATTGTGGAAGAGAGTGTGGTACTTCCCCAAGGATCTAGAAATAGAAATTCCATTTGACCCAGCAATCCCATTACTGGATATATACCCAAAGGATTATAAATCCTTCTATTATAAAGACACATGTGCACGTATGTTCATAGCGGCGCTGTTTACAATAGCAAAGACCTGGAACCAACCCAAATGCTCATCAACTATAGACTGGACAAGATCCTGCAGAGAGCCTGGGCTAAGAGGCACTGCCCTAGTGCCCATTCTCAGGAAGGGACAGGAACACTTAACTCTTAGCTTCCAGTTTTCTGTGCGCCTTTGGGCAAGTGGGCTTCCTTATTCACATAAACTCTCCTTCCTCCAGTTCTAGGGACAAAGATAATCAACAATTAAGTACATATCTCTGGGCAAATGTTTGTATTTAGTTGTAATCAGAATGAGGGAACTGAATTATGATATTAGGGATCACTTTACCATGATAATATTAACTGATATTTTGGAAAGTCACCCAGATAGTCCAATCTTGAGAAACTAACTTGCTCATAAAATAAGTTGATTAGTAACAATATGTGTGATTTTCTCTGAAATACAAACTTTCAGGAGAAAGGTAGAATGAAGTCCCTTCTCTATTCTTACCATGTTCATAATCTCATCATATTAGTTAAATCTCTGAGTGTTTCCTACTCTGTAAAGTGAAGAGAGCTATACATATATCAAAAATGTTGTGAAGATGATACATTAAAGAAGACTATCACAGTAGAAGGTGGTTTTTGATAAGAGTTTTAAAAATATCTTTCAATTTAAGATGTCATCTTGATAACTGTCAGATTTTTGGCTTTTCAGCAGCCTTTGCCAAAATAAGATTCAAAATAGTCAACCCCATCCTCCCAAATCCCCCAGCCCATTCTGTTTTTCACCATGGCAAAGGACAATTAAACGTTTGCTGGTCTGGGGTTTGTGAAGTGATCTCTTCCAGAGACACTCAGAACAGAGTGTTGAGACTTCACTAAGCCACAGGCAATTACAGAATTTACTCCACCTCCACTTCTTTGCCCTTGAATCTGACCTTCCTAGTTGTATAAATGGTCAGGCTCTGGGCTATCAGTTGCTTGTTTTATTTTTAAAAACTCTTATAATTTCTTTTATAAACCCACAGAAATGCTTCTAGAAAAGTTAGAGAACTCATACAAACAACTACAAAAATCTTTTTTTATGCATATATGTGTATGTGTTTCAATACAATTCAAATTATGCTATATAAAAATTATTTACTAAGTTGCTCTTATCTGTACATTTTTTTGCATGTATAGGTATTTCTGCTAAAATGGAGTGTATACATTTCCAAAAAACCTTATATTTCGCAAAATTGTACACTAAAAATGACAGGGATTAATTGGGAAATAAGGTTAGGGCAGAGTATTCAAAGTCCAAGTGAACTTGCAGCCAGGGCACCAGCAAAAACAATTGCTAGTACCTGGGTAGATAAGATAGACTGCCAGACAGACAATTCAGCATTACTGCAGGCTGGTATGTGAGAGATTTTAAAAATGCCAGGACAATAGAGTGGTAATGCTATAACCCCTTTAATTAAAACAGGAAGGAGCATGCTCTGCGAAAGTATGCACAGTACAGATAGAAACAGATTTCTGAGCCACTAGGGCTACTGTTAAGGTAGGCATTGGCAACCGTGGAATCTGCCATAAGCTGAGAGATGCACCTTTCTCACCTCTCTGGGGCTGTGTCTCTCTAAGTAGAAAGGTCTGCGAGCAAACCTTTTTTTAAAATTTGTTTATTTGTTTTTCAACTTTTTATTATGACAAATTTTAAGCATACCTTGAAGTAAAAAAATATATATAGTGCATTCAAAATCTAGCTTCAATAATTTTATTTTTTCCAATCCTGTTGCATCTATCTATAATTTTACCTGCTAATAACTCAGTATATATTCCTACACAATAAAAACTTTAAAAACCTATGAACATAATACCACTTTCCCACCTAACAAAATTTATCAAAATTTTGATATAATCTAATATCAAATTCATGTTCGAGTTTTTCCAGTTAAAAAAATCAGCTGGGTGTGGTGGCTTATGCCTGTAATCCCAGCACTTTGGGAGGCTGAGGTGGGCAGATCATGAGGTCAAGAGATCGAGACCATCCTGGCCAACATGGTGAAACCCAGTGTATACTTAAAATACAAAAAAAAAAAAAAAATTAGCTGAGTATGGTGTGCCTGTAGTCCCAGCTACTCAGGAGGCTGAGGTAGAACAATAGCTTGAACCCAGAGGCAGAGGTTGCAGTGAGCCGGGATCGCGCCACTGCACTCCAGCCTGGTGACAGAGTGAGACTCTGCCTTAAAAAAAAAAGTCTTTTTGTCATTCCTTTCTTCAAGTCAGAATTCGAGGAAAATTTGTTAATTGGATTTGGTGTTATGTTTTTAAAATATTATTTGGGTATCTAAGTTTCTTTTTGAAAATCTTAGCAAATATTATACATATTGATATTTCCCCTCTTTTATGAGGTTCACTGTTCAGTTCCTTGCTGTCTTTCAGTTGATAGCTAAATCCTGTAGATCACTCTACATTACCATAATGAATTTTCATCAGCTATTATATCTGCATAGTCCTACACTGGTTGGTATACCATAGTTTACATAATCAATCTTATACTGGATGGAATTTTTTTTTTTTTTAGTCTTTTCTTACTATAAATCTTGCAAATCATGCTTTAATAAATAGCCTTGTCCATATTTTATATTCTTAAGTACTTGTTATAAATTTCTTAAAACAGGCAAGGGGCTCCTACTGTCAGAGCATCTGCTGAGCAAAGGTTTTTTCCTTTCCTGTTTATGGTTAGAAGTCCAGTCCTTCTATTCTGGCTTTGCTCATCCAGAAAAAGTCACATATGAACCAGCAAAACTCCAACTTATACTGCCATAATTCCCCTGTTTACTAATTGTGTATATATAGAAACATGTTGCAGCAGAACAGACAATATGTGCACATACTCACACATCCATCCCCCCATTGTACATACAACCAGACATCTGCATGATCATTTTTTTTTTTTAGAAAGAAAGAGGAAGAGATTTTAGAAAAAGAGAGAAAAAGAGAAAGAAAGAAACTGCAAAAGAAAGAAAAAAATGAAAGAGAAAGAAAGAGGAAGAGATTTTAGAAAAAGAGAGAAAAGGAGAAAGAAACTGCAAAAGAAAGAAAAAAAGAATGAAAGATAGAAA
>CAUYQU010042411.1:0-68749 GCA_963574635.1 Cheracebus regulus
TAAAGTCACACAGCCAATTTGTGGAGAGCTGGGCTTGAACTCAGGCCTCTGGGCTCTTACACTCGCCAGTGGAATGCCTGGGCTGTGGGATGAGATGACTTCTCAGGCTTCTCCCAGCTCCAGTGTTGAGAGAGAGAGAGAAAGAGAGAGAGAGAGAGAGAGAGAGAGAGAGAGGAAGAGAGAGAGAGAGAGAGAGAGAGAGAGAGAGAGAGAGAGAGGTGCACTATTTTTCCCTTATATTTATTACTATTATTATTTGAGATAGAATGCTCTGTCACCCAGGCTGTAGGGCAATCGCATAATCTCAGTTCACTGCCACCTCTGCCTCCTGGGTTCAAGCAATTCTCCTGCCTCAGCCTCCCACATAGCTAGAATTATAGGCACCCACCACCACACCCAGCTAATATTTGTGTTTTTAGTAGAGACAAGGTTTCACCATGTTGGCCAGACTGGTCTTGAACTTTTGACCTCAGGTGATCCACCTGCCTCAGCCTCCCAAAGTGCTAGGATTACAGGCATGAGCCACCACACCTGGACTCCTTTACAAGTATTAACACATTTTTCCATTACAACTTCTATTCCTTATTATTACTTGCATTTTCTCTATTCTTTCCTTTCCAGAGAGCACTGAGGTGCTAAGGAAAAAGAAAGAACCTATGTTCAATTTATTTAAAGAGACATACATTGAATATGCACTTTGTCTCAGGCACAGAACTAGATACTGGGATAAAGGGACAGACTGGACATAGTATACTGTTTTCCCTCATAGAGCTCATATATTACTTAACTCAGGATTTTATAGTCTAATGTGAACTATGTCAGGAAATACAGTACAAAAGCACTATGGAAAGTAAAAAAGACATATTATTAGTTGTGTCATGTCCTTTGATGTTATCATAGGTAATGTTTGGAAAACACTGGATAAAACATTGCCAGATTTTATGGGCAGTAACTTCACCATTTGGCATGAGATATTCGGTTCACCTAACAAAAACATGTGATCTTGTAGATAAAATATCTCCATAATCTCATTTGATTTCCATATATCCAAGATTTAATGTAATGGTAATTTTATTAATTCCCAGTATTTTATTAGGTGATTTAATTGAGAATATTCCAACTTTGGGGTGTAGTAATAATTTCATCCTTTAAGCTTTCTTAGCTCCAGCTTTTCTTCTTGCTACTGACTTCTTGTTTCTTATGCTCTGCATGCATGCATGCAGGTGACTTTGAGTTATGTGTAGATCTCAGGTTCCAGTTTTGCTTTTGCACATAATTCTTCTATTGCTATTTAGATGCTAAATAAGTGTTATTCTATTAGATGCTATTCTAATGCTATTTAACCATTCAACTTTTATTGTGACTAGCTGCATGGCTTCATTACTTTCCTTCACTTCTCATATTAGATGTGTCCTTTCTATGATTGCAATCCATCAGTGTTCAATCTAATCATTCCATCTGCTCAAATGATTGAGTTGATCATTTGGTCAATAAAGTATTAAATATACCAGGTTCCACTGTGAAAACTAAAGAAATGATGAGCAATTCTGGCCCATATGGCAGATTGCATTGACTAAAAATAACAGAGCAAACTTTTTAACAGCAATTCTATGTATCTAGAAATCAGAATAATATCTTATAAAACTTATTTGATAACATAAATGAAAAAAACTTATTTAAATTTTGTGTGTTAAATTTAACATATTTATATGAATACTGTTTGAATAAATTCAACATTTATTAATTTTGAGTAATCAATATTCTGTAATACAATAAATTATTCTCTGTAGTTTTCTAAATAAAAAAAGGTTAACAAAACTTGATACTTTTTCTGTGACCAAATAAAGTTAAATATATCTTTATAAATTAATATTTGTGTTTATATTTTTATAATATAAAATATAAATATATAATATAGTATATAAATTTATATTATGTAATATATAATACACATATATTATAAATATTTATAATAAATATTAATTTATAAAATATGTATATTATATTTAAATTTAAACCTTATATAAATGTGTGTTAAATACTTTTATTTAAAATTTTAACTTTTTTTATGATAACAATATATACCCCAGCAATCAGCAAAAGCTGGAGTGATATCAATGGCTACATACTAACTTCACAATCCCTGAAGTGTGGACATAGATATATAGTGCAAGAAGTAAAATTTACTGTGTGATCAGATATAAATGTGTCTTTAAGGAAAAGTCATCTTTAAAGGAGATATTTTTCTTGTTTTTCTACTTGTTTGCTACAAATGCTGGGTGTGTTAGTAAAGAAAATGAAAGGGGACTAAAAATTTTGGGATAAAATATATATAGTGCTTGTTATAAATGTGAGACCATAAAGTTTATTATATAATGCAGAAAACATTTGGAAGTAGGATATTTTCCTGACCCTTCATGTGACTTGAAACACAGGTGCCTCATTTACTCAGCCTGCCACTCTCAACTCTTTACTGGAGGCAGTGGAGAAACAAAAGAGTGCAAGAGCTGGAGTGAATGAGCACTGGAATGGGCTGGCCACTTTGGCACCAGCAGGATCAAACTCCACTCATTTGGACCCACTGCATTCCACCCTTTTCTGGAGGAGCACATAGGTGAGTGAGTACAGAAACTGGCTGGACACTTTAGCACCAGCAGGACTGAACTCTGTGCAAGCCCTGTGGCATCATCCAGGTGGGAGTACCTGCAAGTACCAAAGCCCCAGAAGGCATGTTACAGTGCTCTTTTAGTTCTGCCAACTGCAGATGGCTTAAGTGTTAACAGCTCAGTTGGCACCTTGCCTTTTTACTTGAGGTGGCTGCCCTCTGCCAGTGAGGGCAAAGGGCCAGTGTGATAGCCTTTTGTATCCACACTCATGGCTGCTGAACTCTTGTCCAGCATTTAGGAAAAAAGATATTAGACAAAAGAATTGATTAATAGTAAATGTGGGGAATTTTATTGTAGATGAAAGTGGCTCTTAGTGGGAAAGGGAGCTGAAAAGTGGATGGGGTAGGTAGGTATTCTTCACATGAAGTCCAGCTGTCTCCAACCAGATCCTTCTGCTAAGTTAGGTCATCAAGCTGTCCCTCTAAAGTCAAGCCACTTCTCTCTGATGTGCAGCTGTAGTCCTGTCTACTGACTGAGTCTGGGGCTTTTATAGGAACAGGATGAGGTGGGAGGGGCCATGGATTGTTTAGGAAAAGGCAACATTTTCTAAGGAAAATGTTAAAAAGGAAAACAGGGATGTAAGTTCTCACATTGCATCATGGTTTCAGGATTTTTGGATTGAGGTTGAGTTTTCACAGGGTACCCACCCTTTTCTGCCCAGAATTTCTCTACCCCCGTCCCTATCAATTTGACAGTAATAGGAAGTGGTTAGTAGCAAACATCAAAAAGGGGTATTTTTGTGCACAATCTAGTTATAAAGTTTTTGGTTTTTTTTGGGGGGGGGGGAGCGGTTTGTTTTGTTTTGTTCTGTTTTCCTCATAACATTTTCTAAGTGCAACTCCTCAATGATTAAAAAAAAGGTTAGCTTATTTTTTTATCAAAGAAAGGAATGCTAGGAAATTTTTAATTAAAACATAAATCATTAATATATAAATAAAAGTTATTTTCTTTTATAAATTATTGACAATAGGAGTTAGATTTGCAGTAGATGGAATAAACTTACAGTCAATATTCTGTAAACTGTATCTTGGTGATTTTCACCCTTACCATTGGTAAAACATAACTGTAACTGAGAGGGGAGACCCCCTCCCCATCTCCCTCTCACAGCCTCCACCTCCTCCCTCTGCATGAGAAGATACGTAAAGAGAGAGAAAATATCAAAGAACTGGAATCCATGGTCAAGCGACTTGCTAACACCATTGACCAGGCCATAATGAAGTCAAAGACTGAGAAGAAAACTCCCTTTTCAGTTCTCAGCATCTCTGCTATCTATAAGCCTTGAAAGAGTTACAAAAAATGTATCACTACTGGCCAGAGCCCAGCACTGGGTCTCATCCTCCAGGTTTGCACAACTCAGGTCCCCTCCTGGAAATACCTCTGCCAACTAACAATTTACTGCCTTTGTCTTGTTTCTGTAAGCCCTCTCCTCTGCCTGTTCCCATTTGCACTGCATATGAACTAGCAAATCAATAAAGCCAAAGGTTGTGAGGTCAAATGTCCAGCCAATGGACAATAACACAGTTTCACCTCTGCTCACCCTTTAGAGTTGTAAGCCCTTAAAAAGGGAAGGAAGCTGCTTCTTGGGGAGCTTGGTGAATAGGCTGTAGCCTTCCAAAGCTCCCAGCTGAATAAAAAGCCATTTCCTTCCTCAATTCAGTGTAGAAGAGGTTTTCCTCTGCCACTCCTGCTTTATAACAAGGGAGCATTTACTTGTTTGGCCTAGATTACTGAACTATTATTTATATATGATGAACCTAATTATAAAGAGAATTTTAAGCCACTTACAATAACAACCCCCCCTACAAACACTCACATACAGAAACACAATTTTAAGCTATAAGCATATAGAAAAGTAAAGGTAGAATGGGGGTAAGAATCAGAGAGGCAAATCATCACACAGACTTAAGTTATAAATCCTAATAGTATTTTTATATTTTAATCCTGAATTTCCTTTGAGCTTCCTGATAACAAAATACAAAAGAATACAAAGAAGACATGGTCAGTTTTTCCGTAGCCCTGAAGAAATATATGCATATATTTGTATATATATGTATATATATGTACATATATATATATACACATACATATGTGTATGTGTGTATATATATGTGTATATTTGTATATATATGTATATATACAAGGAATATATGTATGTATATGTATATATACATATATATATGTGTATATATATATATACACACACACGTATGCATCTGTGGGAATACATATGTTCTTTAGGGCTACACAATCAGCCACACAGATATACACATATTTATGAACATATATACACACTTATTCACACACACATTGTTAAATAGAAATAAAACATTTCATAAAAATATTTTGCAACATTGAAAGTGTATTTTTACTTAATGATTCCATTTAGAGACAGTAAAAGATGTAGTGGACAATGTTCTATCTCTTTGTTTTCTAAATTGGTTTCATATACTCTCAGTCATACATGTAGACATGTATTCATCTCAACTTCTTGTTAATATATATATTCATTGAATGCCAACAGCTCTGAGGCAACATGTTAACCACTGAGATAAAGTACTGGGAAAATGAGGTACATTTATTATATTTATTAAGCTAGTACTATTTGGAAAACAGAAATTAATTATATAATCACATAGAAAAAATATTATTAAAATTAAAATTTATGTAGGGGGCTGGGAATAAATATGTTTATATACTTCTCTCATTTTATACATGTGTATATGTTTATTTAAGTGTGTATGCATGTGTGTGTGTGTGTGTGTGTATGTATCTTTTGAAGATATATGAGCTCTCCATAATAAACTATAATTTAAATTAACAAGAAGATATTCAGATATATTCCACATCTTTTCTTTATGACAAAACCAAAATAATAACATGCTGAAACCAATGCCAAAATGGAAAGCAAAACAAAATTGTTTATTAGTTCACTGCAATCCAATTTATTTCTTGACTTTTATTTCTTATTCACCATTGATCAGATTTATTAGCATGCATGACATCATGCACACTCAGAATGCAAAAACCTACTCTCCCAGTAGCATTAAATATCCTCTGTAAGTAAATATTAGTTAGCTAAATATATTCTTTAGTATGTTGAAGTAAAATATTATAAGTCAAGTTGAATGAATAGAAAATAATCCTTAACAGTATACTACAGTATAAAAGAAGTTTATATACAGAATATAAAATGGGGGAAATTAATGCCCAAACCATGACTATTTCATTTAAATATAAGACAATGATATATAGATTATCTTTAAGTAAGCCAACATGCAATGTAAAGTTAAAAATTTTACATGTAATTAGCCATGGAAATGACTACAAATTATGGAAATAGAAAACAGAAAGAGTATTGTGGCCCCCCAAAATGGTTTATAAAACAAGATTTATTTATTTTGGCTGAGTTGTTCTTATCTTCAATTTTCCTGAAATTTCCACTCAGAATTGTTCTAAATTCAATTTTAAAATCAGATTTTCTGATTTCTGTCATATACTTACATATCATCTATACTATAGTCATTGTCATTTAATGATGGAGATAGTGCTAAGAAATGTACAATTGGGTGATTTTGTCACTGTGTGAACATCATATACTTTCACAAACCTAGATGGTTATATGGTTCAGCCTATTGTTTCTGGATTACAACTTTGTACAGCATATTACTATACTGAGTACTGTAGGCAGTTGTAACACAATGAAAAGTATTTGTGTATCTAAACATATCTAAACATAGAAAAGATACAGTAAAAATACAGCATTATAATCTAACAGAACCATCATGGAATATGTGGTAGATGTTGACTAAAATGTTGTTGTATGTTGCATGACTTTATATGTGATTTTTTTTGTCTTATATAACTATTTTCTATATATTTTATTTTTATTTTTAAAAAACTACTTTGAAATCCTCATTCATCTTGTTCTATTATCTTCTGTTAGCTTTTTCCCACTACATTTCTGAATAAGCTAAATGCTAATATTCTCTCGCTTTACAATTTGATGTTTTGTTGTTGCTGTCAGCATTGCATCTACAGTCTGTGACAACTAAGATATTCTCTTATTCTGAAAGCTAATCATATTAATATTCTTTATCTCATTGCTCAGTCCATCCTAAGGACAAACATGCCATAAAACGTTACCTATAAATCAAATTTAAGTGTACTACAGAGGTAATGGGGATTGTAAAAATGTCATGCTTTGCCAGTGGTTGACTGGAGAATAATCATTCTCCAGTCATAGTATACTAGTAAAGTGATAAAATCTATGTGATAAAACACATAAAGTTTGTAACATTTCTGCTCTGGTAATTTATTAGATTTAGATGACAGTTATGGCATCAGACTGAGTCTCAATAATTTAAGAGAAATTGAATTTTCCCATGAATTGAGAGATTAAAAGTATTTTCTTCTGCATAATTTCTATATTTAAGAAAGCAAAATGACATATTTTATTAATGTATAATCCATTTGAAGTCCATATTTATGATATAATGTTTCCACAATTGGTAAATTGCTACATAAATTAACAGGAACTGAAAGGATGTATCTGAAACTGTTCATAGAAGAGTTACCCTTAGACAACATGATGACATCTAGATTGAACTACTTTCACATTAGAACAAAATGTGGTTGGCCATGCAACATATTGACATACAGCTTCTTCATCATATAACAATAAGTTCTGTTTAGAATGGAGGCAAATAAAAAGCAAAAGTCCTATTAAATATAACCAAATGAAAATCTTTTTTGAACTTAAAAATGTTACTTAAAAAAATTAATGGTGTAAAACAGGTATTATCAGAAGTGGAGACCTTAGTAAAAAATTTATCTTGTTAATATAACAGAGGTTTACAGGGACCCTTAAAAAACTAATCAAATAAACCCTTGAAAAACAACAACAAAAAACAACTTTTCCAGCCTCAAGCAATTTAACCCAATAATGGGAAAAATACTGTATTCATTATCCTTCAGTTAGTTGTATCCTTTGGTAACCAAATTATTGCAATTACATTGCTGACCTCATCAGCTTCAAGTAAAGAATAAAAATGTTCAGAGCATCTAATTGAGTGGGCTACACACACCATATTATGAAACAACAGGGAATTACAGTATGTGTACCCAGAAATAAGGAAAGTACTAGTTTTCTTTCCCAAATGTCTAATTAATTATAGTTTATTGTTAAATAAACAAAATAAGCAAAATAAGGGATGCACTTATTGAATAAAGCTTTGATATTATGCTCTAACTACAATGTGAGAACAATATTTGAAAAATAAATTACCCATGTTCTTACACAAATAGTACTTTTAAGCTGAAGAGTTTAAGTCAATGATATATTAACTGTACACATAAACTATGAATATAGAAAAATTCCTGTTTACATTTTATAAAGGAGTGTCCATTAATAAAATGTACTATTTTTAACAATTACTGAAATTGGAACATATAACTTTTTTTAAATGAATACTGAAAATGTATTTTACATTTTTATTCATTTGTTTACTAGAGGTTTGGTTTAGAAGGTAGAGACAAGTTAGAGGTTTCTTTTCCTTTCATATTTAGTTGATGTATAATAATTGAACATATTTATTGGACATAGAGAGATTATTTTATAAATGGAATCAATGTGTAATGATCAAGTCAGGGTAATTTGGATAGCTACACTTCAAAAATTTTTTATTTATGTTGAGAACATTCAAAATACACTCTTTTAGCTTTTTGAAAATATACAATAAAATCTTATTAACGATATTTACCATACAGTGCTTTAGAACATTAAAATGTATTTCTCTCATCCATCTCTAACCTTGTATACATTTAACAAACGCTTTTTATTCTCCCTTCCCTCTACTCTTGATATGGTTTGGCTGTGTCCCCACCCAAATTTCATATTGAATACCCATGTGTTGTAGAAGGGACCCAGTGGGAGGTAATTGAATCATGGGGGCAGGTCTCTCCTGTGCTGTTCTTGTGATAGTGAATAAGTCTCATGAAATCTGATGATCTTAAAAAACGGGCGTTCCCCTGCACAAGCCCTCTCTTTGCCAACTGCCATCCATGTAGGATGTGACTTACTCCCCCTAGCCTTTTGCCATGATTGTGAAGCCTACCCAGCTATGTGGTATTATAAGTATATTAATCATCTTTTTCTTCCCACTCTCGTGCATATCTTTATTAGCAGCATAAAAGTGAAATAATATAGTAAATTGGTATCAGTAGAGTGAGGCACTCCTAAAAAGATACCCAAAAATGTGGAAGCAACTTTGGAACTGGGTAATAGGCAAAGGTTGGAATATTTGGAGGGCTCAGAAGAAGACAGAAAAATGTGAGAACGTTTGAAACTCCCTAGATACTTGTTGAACAGCTTTGACCAAAACACTGACAATGATATCAACAATGAAATCCAGGCACGGGTGTTCTCAGATAGAGATGAAGAACTTGTTGGGAACTAGAGCCAAGGTGACTCTTGCTATGTTTAAGAAAAAAAAAAAAAAAAAAAAAAAAAAAACATGGCAGCATTTTGCCCCTGCCCTAGAGATCTGAAGAACTTTGAACATGATAGGGATGATTCAGGGTATCTGGCAAAAGAAATTTCTAAGCAACAAAGCATTCAAGAGGTGACTTGGGTACTGTTACAGGCATACAGTTTTAGAAGGGAAGCAGATTATAAAAGTTCAGAAAATTTGCAGCCTAACAATTTGATAGAAAAGAAAATCCCATTATCTGAGGAGAAATTCAAGCCAGTGGCCAGAATTTGCGTAGGTAACCAGAAGCCAAATGTTAATCCTCAAGACAATGGGGGAAAATGTCTCTATGGCAAGTCAGAGACATTTGTGGCAGTCCCTCCCATCACAAGCCTGAAGGCCTCAGAGAGGAAAAAGGTTTCATGGGCTGGGCCCAGGGTCCCCATGCTGTCTGCAGCCTAGGGACTTGGTACCCTGCATTACAGTTGCTCCAGCTGTGGCTGAAAGGGACCAATGTAGAGCTTGGGCCATGGATTCAGAGGGTGCAAGCCCCATGATTTAGAAGCTTCTACGTGGTATTTAGTCTGCAAGTGCACAGATGTCAATAATTGGTGTTTGGGAACCTTCACCTAGATTTTAGAGGATGTATGGAAATGTCTGGATTCCCAGACACAAGTTTGCTGCAGAGGCACGCTGCCCTCGGACAACTCTGCTAGGGCAGTGCAGAAGGGAAATGTGGGGTCAGAGTACTCTCACAGAGTCCCTATTGGGGCACCAACTAGTGGAGCTGTGAGAAGAGGGCCACCATCCTCCAGACTCCAAAATGGTAGATCCACCGACATCTTGCACTATAAGCTTGGAAAAGTCATAGACACTCAATGCCAGCCCTTGAAAGCAGCTGGGAGGGAGGCTTTATCCTGCAAAGCCACAGGGGTGGAGCTTCCTAAGACCAAAATAACCCACTTCTTACATCAGCATGACTTTTATGTGAGACATGGAATCAAAAAAGATCATTTTGGAGCTTTAAGATTTGACTTCCCACTGCATGTTGGACTTGCATGAGGCCTGTATCCCCTTTATTGAGGCCAGTTTCCCTTATTTACCCAATGCCTATACCTCCTCTGTATATAAGAAGTAACTTGCTTTTTATTTTACAGGCTCATAGGTGAAAGAAACTTAACCTTGCTTCAGATGAGACTTTGAACCATGGACTTTTGAGTTACTTCTGACATAAGTTAAGACTTTGGGGAACTGTTGAGGAGGCATGATTTGTTTCAAAATGTGAGGATATGAGATTTGTGAGGGGCCAGGTGTGAAATGATATGGTTTGGTTCTGTATCAGCCCAGATCTCATCTTGAAATCCCAAATGTCCTGGGAGGGACCCAATGAGAGATCATTGAATCAGAGGAGTGGGTCTTTCCCACACTGTTTTTATGATACTGAATAAGTCTCATGAAATCTGATGGTTTTAAAAACAAGAGTTGTTCTGCAAAACTCTCTTTGCCCGCCACCATCCATGTAAGATGTGACTTGCTCCTCCTAGCCTTCTGGCATGATCATGAGGCCTTTCCATCCATGTTAAATTTTAGTCCATTAAACTTCTTTTTCTTCCCAGTCTTGGGTATATCTTTATCAGTACTGTGAAAGAAAACTAATAGAACTCTTATCCTCTTATGACCACAATTTTGCTCCTCCATCTAGGAGCTCAATTTTTGTTTCTTAGCTTCCACTTATGAGTGAGAATATACAATATTCATCTATGTGTGGCTTATTTTACTTAAACTAATGTCCTATGGACTCATTCATTTTGCCACATATGATAGAATTTTATTGTGTGTGTGTGTGTGTGTGGCTTAATAATATACCACTGTATACATATATCACATTTTCATTAGATCTCAATCTTTTGATGGACATTGAAGTTGTTTTCATATCCTGGGTATTTTGACTAGAGTTTTCCCATTCTTCGTATACATATGTAGTAGTGGGATTGCTGGATCATATAATAATCCCATTTTACAATTTCTTGAAAAACCTACATTATGTTTTCCATAATGACTATACTAATTACTTTTCCACCGAAGTGCATAAGAGTTCCCTTTTCTCTGCATTCTCCCGCATTCTCACCAACATTTGCTGTTTTCTCCTTTTGATATGAGCCATTCTTAGCAGAGTGAAATGATATCTCACTGTTGTTCTGATTTACATTTTCCTGATAATGAGTGATGTTGGATACTTTTTAATATACATATGATTCATTTATAGGTCTTTTTTGAGAGAAATATCTATTTAGATTATATGCCAATTTTTAATCATATTATTTGTTATTGTTATTTTCTGTTGTTTCAGTTACTTGTATATTCTGGATATTAGTTCCTTGTCAGATGAATAGTTTGCAAATATTTTCTCCCATTTTACATGTTATCTCTTCACTTTTTATTGTTTGCTTTGCAGAAGGTTTTTAAATATATTCCCACTTGCCAATTTTGTTGTGGTTGTTTGTGCTTTTGAAGGCTTACCCATAAAATCTGCCTAGACCAATGTCCTGAAGCATTTGCCTTATGTTTCCTTGTAGTAATTTTATACAACTTTAGATCTTACATTTAAGTTTTAAATCCATTTTGAGTTTATTTTTGTATATGGTGAGATATAGGAGTCTAATTTAATTTTTCTGCATATAAACAACCAGCTTTCATAGATTCATTTGTTGAAGAGGGTGTTCTCTTCCTAATGTGTTTTCTTGCTACCTTTGTCAAAAACCAGTTGGCTGTAGATATGTGCATTTATTTCTTGGATCTCTATTCCATTGGTCCTTGGGTCTTTTTATATCACTACCATGCTGCCTTGGTTACTACAGCTTTGGAATATATTTTGAAGTTAAATAAAATAATGCTTCAGCTTTGTTCTTTTTGCTCAGCATATCTGGGTTCTTTTTTGGTTCATACAAATGTTAGAATAGCATTTTCTATTTCTATTTAAAATGTTACTGGTATTTTGATAACTATTGCATTGATTCTGTAGATTGCTTTGGATAGTGTAGTCATGTTAGCAATTTTAATGATTCAAGTTTTGTTTATGATCATGGGATGTCTTGCCATTTGTTTAGGCAATATTCAACTTTATTCATTAATATTTTTAATTTTTATTGTGGAAGTCTTTCACATCCTTGGTAAAATGTATATTTAGTTCACCATTTTAGTTTCATAAATGGCACTGGTTCCTTCTTCACTTAGTTTGTTATTGATGATAATTTTGTACTTTACAAGTTACCAAATTCATGTATCAGTTATAAAAGTGTTTGGTAAAGCATTTAGGTTTGTAAATATATATATGTATATGTATGTGTTTGTGTGTATGTGTGTGTGTGTGTGTGGATAGATAGATAGATAGATATGATCATGTCATCTTAAAAACTGGCAAGTTAACTTCCTTTTATATTGAGGTGGAGCCCCCCCATCCCAGCCTTCTTTTTTTTCCTTTGTCTAATTGCTCTGCCTAGGACTTTCAGTACTAGGCTGAATGAGATGGGTGAAAATGGGTATATATTTTTTTTTATCTGACCTCTTAGATGAAAATCTGGCTTTTCTTCATTCAGCATAATGTTAGCTGTGGTTTAATCAGATATGAACTTCATTATGTTGTGGGACGTTGTTTCTACACCTGATTTTTTAGGTGTTATCATATATAAATGTAGAATTTTATCATTTTTTCTGCATCTATTGTGATCATATATTTTTTTCATTCTGTGGGTGTGATGAATTGTACTTATTAAATTGAGTCTTTCTTTCATTCCTGGAACAAATGCTACTTGACTATGGTACTTTATCTTTTTGATGTGTTGTTATATTTGGTTTGATAGTATTTTTATTATCACTTTTGGGTCTATATTGAAGATATTGGCCTTTAATGTTCTTTCATTATATCGTTGACAGGTTTTGACATCAGAATAATGCTGGCTTGTAGAATTACTTAAAAAATATTTCCTCTTTTTAAAATTTTTGGAATAGTTTGAGAAGAGTTTGTATTAGATCTTCTTTGTAAACCCTGTAGAATTCAGTAGTAAAACCATCCATTCCTGGGCTTTTCTTTGTTGATAGACATTATTACTGATTGAAGTTCCTTGTTATTGGTCTGTTCTGGGTTTCTAATTTTTCCTGGTTCAATCTTGGTAGGTTATATGTGTCCAGGAATTTATACATTTTCTCTAGATTTTCTAATTTGTTGGCACATAGTTGTTCATAGTAGTTACAGTTGTTCATAGCAGATTCTTGTATTGCTGTGTTATCAGTTGTACTGTCTCCTTTTTTACTGTTAATTTTATTTATATGGGTATTTTCTCTTTTTTCTTAGTTTAGCTAAAGGTTTGTCAGTTTTGTTTATCTTTGCAAAAAAACAACTTTTTATTTTGTTGATCTTCTTTTATTTTTAAGTCTCTATTTCATTTAGTCCTGCTCTAATTATTCTTTTTCTTCCTAACAATTTTGGGTTTAGTTTGTTTTTGTTTTTCTAGTTTCTTTAGGCATATCATTAGAATGTTTATTTGGAATCTTTAGCCTTTTTTGACATTGGATTTTATTGTTATAAAATTTCCTGCTAGTACTGCTTTTGATGTATCTCATAGATTAAGGTATATTGTGTTTCCATATTCATTTGTTTAAAAATGTTTTTAACTTAGTTCTTAATTACTTCATTGATCCAATGGTTGTTAAGGAGCATGTTATTTAATGGCCAAGTAGTTATACAATTTTCAAGGTTCATCTAATTGATTTTTAGTTTTACTTTATTGTGGTTTTCTGGGTTGAATTTATTTATTTTATTTTATTTGAGTTCTCTATTTTATTTTTATTATATTCATTGAGTTTTATTTATAATAAAAGAGATTTTTCTGGGTTGAATCTATTTGTTTTATTTGAGTTCCCTATGTTTTGAAGTCTATACCTTTTCTAAAACTTGTGAAAATTTCAGCTATTATTTCATTAAATAGGTTTTCTATGCCTTTTCTCATTTTTTTCTACTTCTAGATATTCCAAAATTCCAATATTTGTTCCCTCGATGATATCTCATATTTCACATAGGCTTTTGTCATTCTTTCTGTTATTTTTTTGTTTGACTAAATTTTTTGAAAATACCTGTTTTCAATTTTAGAAACTATTTCTTCTGCCTGATTTCATCTATTATTTGTGCTCTCCATTGTACTTTAAAAATTTCGTCTGTTGAATTATTTGGTTCCAGGATTTCTATGTGGTTCTTTTAAAAATAATATCTATCTCTTTGTTGAATTTCTCATTTACATCACACATTGTTTTCCTAATTTCTTTGTATTGTGTCCTTTTGTATCTCTGAGTATTCTTAAAATCATTTTTTGAGTTCCATTTTTGGTATTTCATAGGTTTGCTTGTTTTTTATTGTGGGGGGGGTCTGTTACTAGAGAATTATTATTTTTTTTTTAAGTATTCAGGTTCCTTGGTGTTTAATGTTTCTTTTGTTCTTACATTGATGTCTGCACATCTGATATAACAGTCATGTCTTCAAATTTTATGTAGTAGCTTTAATAGAGAAAGTCTTTCCTATGGATAAATCTACAGTGTCAATTTAATAGGGCAATTTGGCTAAGGTTCTGGGTGTGTACCATAGTGTAGTCTTTATATTATTATTTAGCTGTAATAAATATTGATGATGTCTGTTAATTGCTCAGTGACTTAAGCTGTAGTGTTTGTGGAGCCTGTGGTGAGCATTTTCTGGGAATTGGGGCACTGGGCAAGTCAGTCCTCAGGCCCATGGGTGGCAGGATGATGCAACAGTTGTGATGACAGCAGGCCTGAGAAGAACAGTCTTCAGGTCCCTGAGCAACTTGCATGAGAATTAATGGTGGTGGCAGTGAGTTCTGGGTGGGCTGATCCTTGGGCCCATAGGTGGCATGTTAGGGCCAGTGGTGGCAGCAGTGAGCCTGGTGGGCCATCCTTGGGCCATTGGGTAGCATGTATGGGCACCAGTAGTGTTCTGCTCTGTTTTTGAATCATTCAGAATGAGTTTGAAAATAAACATTTATTGAAATATAAGCCATTTAAACAAAATTTATACTCAAAATTGGATATTATGGTAGATGTAAAACTTTTGATAAGATACAAGGTACATTTTCTTATTAATTCAAGCTTGTTTATATGCGGAGGCAATTTTATACGGTTTATATGTGGAGGCAATTTCTGCACATCCTGCAGCCTATTTTTAAGGGTTCTAAAGCTTACATTTCTTCAGTTATGACACAAACACATTGTGTGTATAATACCCGTGTAGTTCCCTGTGGTTCTTCTCTAAGAAATTTAAGAGACATGATGAACAACAGTGAACATGAAGCTTCCACAGCTTGCTGTACAATTAATAATACAACCTTTTTCTCTGACCCAGGTGTCTCATGTTTCTTGTCAGCAGTCATGAAACTGTCAAACTAACATATAAGCTTGAAAATAAGGCAAAAATTCATACTCTCCAATTCTTCAAACTATCCATCTATAATATCCTGGGTTACTTAGTGGTTACTAAAGAAGGGTAAATTAGACATTAGTGTTAAGATACATACAAAATGCCAACAGATTTGTAAAATAAATGCATATGGTGGTTATAATTCTTCTACAATTTATAATCAAAACATAAAGTTTTAAAATTCAATTAAAAATTGGATGGTCATGTTGTAGTAAAAATAAATATTGCATTAGCTGAATGGCAAACTGATTGGATCTGCATTGTTATCTGGATTACTATATCAGAGCCAAAATTCTATAGTTCTAGGGTACTGGAAGAACAAGTTACCTGAAGAACTATTTGATTTAAATAGGTATATTAAAAAAATGTAAGGCTTTTGTTGTAGCCATTTTTTTTGAAAATTATATATTGTATATGCTAAAGTAAAATCTGTTACTAATTAATTGGTATAAATATCCCCAATAAATTTGTATTAGAAAGTAATTGATATCTTACCCCTCTTTTCATCCAACAACTTCCAGTCCATATGTTAATTACAACTAAAAAGCAGTATTGCAAGGAATTATGACTCATTCTATATCTATCATTTTCTATCTTTGACAGTTCCTTGGGTATATTTGATCCCCTCTATAACTTGAAATATGCCCTCCTTCCAATTCATATGTTGAATTATTAACCCTTTAATCACAGAAGATGACTGTATTTGGAGAAAATCCTTAAATACATAAAATGAAGTTGGGATGGTTTCTAAGCCAGTATTAATGGAATCCTTAAAAGAAAAAGAAATTAGGACATAGATATGCTTTGGGGAAGGCCATGGGAAGAACACAGGGGAGAAGATGTCCACTTACAAGCCAAAGAGAGAAGCTTCAGAAGAAACAAACACTGCTAACATCTTGATCTCAGACTTCTAGCCTTCACAATTGTGAGAAAATAAATTTCTGTTGTTTAAGCCACCCAGTCTTTACAACCCTAGCAAACCAGTATACTTCCTTTATTTCTAAATATTTACATTTTGTAGATACTGGAATAATACTATTTATCTTTTAATATTTCTAGGCAATTTAAATAAGGCAATATATTCCAAGTATTTTCTACATTCCTAGCAAGTAAGAATGTATATTCAAGAAATCTTACAGCCATTCTCCCTCTTCTACGTATCTGGACACCATGCTTATACCCAAGGACAAAATTTCAAAGATGAATAATGTGTTTACTGCTACCCATGCCTGCTGACAATATAATAAAGGAAAATGCAAATATATGTCTGGATTCAAATAACTGTATAAACTCATAGTTAAAGATAAATTGGAGAATGACTGTGATTCTAGCATTTCCATAAACTTTTCACATGACCTTAATGAAATCACTTATCTTATTTTAGCTGCAGCTGTTTCATTGAAACAATAAGCCCTTTTTGTCTTTTTACTTTCCCTCATTCAGTATCAAAAAAAACTGATACTGATCAATATACCTAAATATCTTTTACTCTCAACCTTTCTGTCTTATCTTAGAATTGCATTTAAGGAGACTTCACATCTAGATCACTGCTGTAGACAGTTTGCTTTCTTACCTCCAGTTCCCTTTTCTATCTAACTTTCCTGGAAAGTTCATACCATTGTGAAAACATACATGTGATATCTTTTAAATCTACTCTAGTCTTTGAACTCACATATTCTAATGTGAAAATGTCAAAAAATAATCATTCTTTCTGGACAAAGACACTTGGCTATCACAGAAAGCCTGTGCTTTTGCTTCAGCTCTCCCTTGTGTCTTCTATTCCAACTCAGGTAGTTAGCACTTACATTTTATTTAATTTTGGATGGCTGACTTCATCATATTCCCTGCCTCTTGGCTGGTTTTTTGGCTAATATTACTGCCTGTTTGACTTCAATCAGTTTTCTCAGCATAATTTCTGATTCTCAAATAACAGATAAATTTGAAACTGCTTTATAGACTTTTGCCTTGGCCCATGAAGCTCTCTGAGATACCAGTGTCATTCTACTTTTTCATTCCTCATTTCTTCAGTAAAGGGAATATTTTCTGTGCTCTCCTGGGAAACTGAGCCAGGCGGTTTCTTTTTGATTTCACATGATAAATCCATCCTCACATGCACATCCATTTTCTTGAGCTTTCTGAATCTTCCATTCCATACTCTGTTAAAACTATCTTAACATTTCCAACTACTTTACTGTAATTTATTATTCTCAAGCTTCAAATATCTATCCTAGCAGCATATTAGAACCAGCTCCATGTACGCTTGCCATGCTGTCACATCTTGAGTCATGGGAAAGGGCTTCGATACTAAAAAATTAGTCACCATTGAGCTTATTTTCTGCACATTCTCTTCCTGATGAAACACTTTCAGATTCTGTGACATAATAAAAATATACTGTTGGTCTCTATTGCCATTTCCTTAAAGAGAACTCCTAATTCCTTTATCATTTTCTGAGCAATAGGGGTACTAGGTACAAATTTTCTTCTAATATTTGGCTTTGGACCCCAGTTCTTGGCAGAGAGGTCTTAATACCTTGGAATTTCCTGGATACAATGATCATCTACTGTTATAATGAGGCCATCCTTAGTGGGCTACTGGATGGGGGCTGGTCACCAGAAAGATCATAGAATCGTTTCCATGAATTAGCTCTTTTTCTTTCTGCAACAAAGACTCCTTTTGTTTTTTATGTGGGTTTCTTATAGACAATATGTATTTGAGTCTTTCCATTAACAAATTATTTCTATTTTTATTTCAATAGCTTTGTAGGTACAGGGGGCTTTTGATTACATGGTCAAATTGTTTAGTGGTGATTTCTGAGATTTTGGGGCTCCTGCCACCCAAGCAGTATACACTGTACCCAATGTGTAGTCTTTTATCCCTCATACCCCTGTCCCCATTTCCCCAAGTCCCCAAAGTCCATTATATCATTCTTATGCCCTGTGTCTTCATAGCTTAGCTCCCACATATATATTTTCCTTTCCTGGGTTACTTTACCTAGAATAATGGCCTCCAGCTCTATCCAAGTTTCTGCAAAAAGCATTATGTCATTTCTTTTTATGTCTGAGTAGTATTCCATGGTGTATATATACCACATATTCTTTATTCACCCGTTGGTTGACAGACACTTAGGTTGGTTCCACGTCTCCACAATTGTGAATTGGGCTGCTATGAGCATGCATATACATGTGTCTTTTTTATATAATGACATCCTTTGCTTTGGGTAGATATCCAGTAGTGGGATTACTGGACAGAATAGTAGTTCTACTTTTAGTTCTTTAAGGAATCATAATACTGTTTTCCATGATAGTTGTACTAGTTTACATTCCCACCAGCAGCACACATTTACCTATGTAACAAACCCGCATGTCCCACACCTGTATTCTGAAACTTAAAATAATTTTTTTAAAAAGTGGGCAAAGAACATGAATAGATAATTCTTAAAAGAAGATATACAAATAGCTAACAAACATATGAAACACTGTTCAACATCACTAATTGTAAGATAAATTCTAAATAAAACCACAATGAGATTTTACCTTACTCCTTCAAAAAAATGGCCATAATTTAAAAGTCAAAAATTAACAGATGTTGGCACAGATGTGGTGAAGAGTCTTTCCATTGTAATCAACCTGCCTCTTTTTTATTGTACTATATAACTTATTTATATTTAAAATATTTATCAATATAGGTAGGTTCATGTCAACCATCTTGTTATGCATTTTCAATTTGTCCCATCTCTGTCTTTTTCTTACAGTTTTTTCTTTATGGCTTCATTTTATAGCTTTTTACATAGTTTATTATCTTACTAGCTATACTCCTTGGTTTTCTTTTTATTGGCATACAAATTTGCATATTTAACTTTTGTACTGTGTCCTTCAAATGCCCCTTTTCCTACATTCTAATAAATATGAAAGAGTACATTGCCCATTTTTTCTTCTTTTATACCTAAAGTAAGATTATCTTATGTTTCACTTTTATATTCCTTAGAAAGCTCACAATACATTTGCATGGCTTTTGTCCTAATCAATTTATTAAATATTAAGGAACAATAGCATGTATTTTATATTTATCCACTTAGGCTATCTAAAGATTCTGGAAATGTAGTATATCTTCAAAACCTTGGGTATACAATGATTTCTTAGATGGGTTCCCAGGCCAGATTAAAGATAAACATAAAACTGTGACAAATCTAAGTTCATCAAACTTAAAAACAATAAACTAGTAAGTCACAGTATGGAAGAAACATTTGTTTTATTTAACAAAGTACATAAATCTAGACTATTTAATAATTTCTAAAAATCAATAAGAAAAGGACAAACTTTTTAAAACAGGGAAAGATTTTAACAGGCAGTTTACAAAGACAACAAATAATCATTATCAATATAAACTAGAACTCAATATTATTGTTCATTTGGAAATAAAATTTAAAAATTCAAGAAGTTCTATTACATGTGTTTCATGATAATTTTATAAATAACAACAAAGACAAATTCTGGCAAGGATGTGGGACAGAGTTCCCCACACACTGCTGGCAGTTATTTCATATTTTACAAATAGTGGGAATCATTCTGGCATTTTGTTTTCTTAAAATTAAGGACCCTTTTCTAGGACCCATAGATTCCACATCTTGACAGTTACCCAAGACAAATGCAAAATTTATCTCTGCAAAAATAATTGACAAGAATATTTATAGAAGCTTTATTCATAAGTCTCAAAATATAAATAAAGTAAACATTAATTTAATAGGTGAACAGATAGTGAACTTGTTGTATGTAAAAACAGGGACAGGGGACCTTACTCTCTTTCCTGACTAACTGAACACTTTCAACTTATCATTTAGGTTTTAACTTAAAGGCCATCATCATCAGTAAGTACTCCATTATATCTCAGGATGCAATTGTATACCCCTTTCCCTGCAATTTTACCTACAGCTGTGACTGTGCAGCCTCCCAAACCATGTATTCTAAAAATATTGTTAATGTTAATTAAATATGTCAATGATATTTTCCAGTGCTTTATTATACACAATTCTTTGCTCTGCAGTGCAGGGAGAGATAACAAATAACCAAAATGAGAAGATTGTATACTGTAAAGGACATGTGTGTTCCTACTTTTAAATATATATATAGTCTACATTCAAAATTTGTATTTTGGAAAAAGTACTTTTGAGGAAATTGTTTAGCATACAGTTAGTGTTATGTCTTCCCTAAATTCATATGTTGAAACCCTAATATCCATAGAGACTTCAGGAGATAATTAGGTCACCAGGTCGTAGTCTTCATAAATGGAATTAGGAAAGGCTAGAGAGCTAGCCAGCTCCCTTTCAGCCATGTGAAGATAAAAGGAAAAGTCAAGTCAATAGTCCACAATCCAGATGCAGGCCCTCACAAGAATCTGATCATGCTGTCACCCAGATTCAGAATTCTAGTCTTTACAACTGTGATAAATATATTTCTACTGTTTATAAAGACCCCGTCAATGGTACTTTGTTATAGCATCCCAAACTGACTAAGACATAATGTCAAAAATATTTCAGTACCTTTAATTTTATTCTCCACAATGATTTTCTCCTCATACTCAACACTGAATGTACTGTGGTAAAATTAATCTCTCCAAATTATCTTTCTTAAATTCTATTCTGATTACTTTGCTCCAACCTTTTAGATTATTTTTCTTTATAAAAATTCTTTTTAGTTGAGACATTTGCATTTGATTTGTACCTATGTATATTGTTCATTCAGTAACTCTAATTTAGTGTAAATCTCTGAAAGCAATTCTAGAACATATCCTCTCAAACCTGTCTCAAGAAAAATTAGAGTGCATGAACCATTTTATGCCCATTAATAATATTTAAACAGTAATTAAAAATCTTCAACAAATAAAAATACTTTGTCCAGCTAAGTATTCATATTATGGGTCATTTCACAAAATTTTCTTAAAATATTTTGAATTCATATAAATGCAAAGATATTTGAATATAGAAGTTTTTGGATAAAAATAATTTTGATACAAAATCAGGCTAGGAAAGTAGACAGATATTTCTTATAAATATAGATGTAATCAAATTAAATAAGAAATATGTCAAGACTAAGTTTATTATGTCCTCAGAATGATAGTTTAATATTTTTTAAAGTCTGTAAATGTAAAAATAAATTTCAAAAATATAATAATACAGGAACACCTTTTTATCTTTTAATAGACACAGAAAACCAATTTACTACAATTCAACTATCATTTATAATAAAAATATTACTACCAGGAGTATAACAAACCTTCCACAATCTGATAAATTATTTTTAAGAAAGAAAAATAACAACAAATTTTATCCTTAAAAAGCACTGCCTTGAAATGAGGACAATAATAAATGTACTGACTGCAAAGATTTAGATTAACATGGCTAATCTAGCCTTTGCTTTAAGATAAAAGAAAAATAATTATAAAAAGAAAGGAGACTATAAAATCACCTCCCATTTGCAAGTAATTATCCAAATAGAACATGTTTAAAAATGTCTGTTTATGTTACCAGAAAATAATAAAACTTTAGAAAGACGTTTGGGTAAACTTCAATATTAAAAAGTTAACCAAATTTCCATATACTACACCTAAAAATATAATTATAAATAATATTTATAATAGCAAGAAAACAATTTTTTCAGAATAAGTCTAACAAAAATATGTTCATTTTATGTGCAGAAAGTTTGAAAACTTATGTAAAATTAATGAAGAATATTGACAAATACATGAAGACATATCCCATCATCATGGACAAGAAGACAATTTCATAAAGATATCAGAAAGATACCCTTCCTCAATTATTTTATAGTTTCTATAAAATGCAATCTAAGTTCCTTTTTTTAAAAAAAATGGAAGTTTACACACTTCTAAAATTTATGGTGTAAAAGAACAAGAATTGCCCAGAAACTGATAGGAACAAAGAAAAATGAGTAAGGATCTGCCTATTTGACTATCAGGACTTTTTATTAAGCTCTGGTATTTAATGTGAATTCATTCATCATCAACTATAAGACCACTAATGACTAAATAAAACATTAAGAACATATTGGCCAGACATGGTGGCTCACGTTTGTAACACCAGCATTTTGGGCAGCCGTGGCAGGTGGATTACCCAAGTTTGGGAGTTTGAGACTAGTTTGGCCAACATGGTGAAACCTTGTCTCTACTAAATATACAAAAATTATCCAGGTGTTATGGTGCACACTTGTAATCTCAGCTACTCAGAAGGTGGAGGCAGGAGAATTACTTCTAAAGACTTAAGTGTAAAACCTAAAACCATAAAAACTAGAAGAAAGAATGAACTAGTGAAGCAATAGGAGAAAGAAGAAAATCTAGGCAATACCATTCAGGACATAGGCATGGCCTAAGACTTCATGACTAAAACACCAAAAGCAATTGCAGCAAAAGACACAAAAACAAATAGGATCAAATTAAACTAAAGAGCTTCTGCTAAGCAAAAGAAACTATCATCAGAGTGAATGGGCAACTTACAGAATGGGAGAAAAAAATTGCAATCTATTCATCTGACAAAGGGCTAATATTCAGAATCTACAAGGAACTTAAACAAATTTACAAGAAAAAAAGACAACTCCCTCAAAAAGTGGCAAAGTATATGAACAGACACTTCTCGAAAGAAGACATTCAAATGACCAACATATAAAATGAAGCTCATCTTCACTGGTAATGAGAGAACTGCAAATCAAAACCATAGTGAGATACCTTCTCATGCCAGCTAGAATGGAGATTATTATAAAGTCAGGAAACAACAGATGCTGGTGAGGCTGTGGAGAAATAGGAATGCTTTTACACTGTTGGTGGGAGTGTAAATTAGTTCAACCATTGTGGAAGACAGTATGACAATTTCTCAAGTATCTAGAACCAGAAATACCATTTTACCCAGCAATCCCAATACTGGGTATATACCCAAAGAATTATAAATCATTCTACTGTAAAGACACATGCACACATATGTTTGTTCCAACACTATTCCCAATAGCTAAGACATGGAACCAACCCAAATGCCCATCAATGATAGACTGGATAAAGAAAATGTGACACACATATACCATGGAATACTATGCAGCCATAAAAAATGAGTTCATGTTCTTTGCAGATGGATAAAGCTAGAAGCCATCATTCCCAGCAAACTAACACAGGAACAGAAAACCAACACCGCATGTTCTCACTCATAAGTGGGAGTTGAGCAACGAGAACACATGGACACAGGGAGGGGAACATCACATACCAGGGCCTGTTGGGGGTTGGAGATAAAGGGAG
This sequence comes from Cheracebus regulus, assembly GCA_963574635.1. Taxonomy (NCBI): domain Eukaryota; kingdom Metazoa; phylum Chordata; class Mammalia; order Primates; family Pitheciidae; genus Cheracebus; species Cheracebus regulus. Next base: position 23,905 of record CAUYQU010042411.1, read on the forward strand.
GGAGAGCATTAGGACAAATACCTAATGCATGCGGAGCTTAAAACCTAGATGATGGGTTGATAGGTACAGCAAATCACCGTGGCACATGTATACCTAGGTAACAAATCTGCATGTTCTGCACATATATCCCAGAACATAAAGTTAAAAAAAAAAAATCTCAGTTTTGCAAGTTATAGTAAATACATCTTAACAGCATGAACATTTTACTTTAAAACCTTTAGATTATATGAAAATGTGTAAGGTAGCAATTTAATAATCTAAATATGATGACAGTATAAAAACACAAACACGTTAATTTAATAATGTTAAAATGAAGAAAAAAACAAATTTTTCTATAAACTTAGATTAAAAACAGTAAAAAATTATGTACATGTTTAAAAATTAGTTGATCATACATGTATACATCTATATTAATACTACATTGTCTTAATTACTCTAATTTTATAGTCTTGAAACCAGGTGCTGCTAGTTCTCCAAATTTGTTGCCTATCAAGGTGATTTGCTATTCTAGGTCCTTTAAATATGTGTGCAATTTTCAGACTTTTAGCTAGTTGATTTCTAAAAGAAGAAATCCAAGTAGGATTTCATTGGGGTGATTGATGTGGGAGGAGTAAGCATCTTAACAGTATTGAGATTTACAGCTTAGAAATTCCATTCCATTTATTGAGGTCTTTCTTTATCTCAGCAATATTTTGTAGTTTTTAAGGTACAGATGTTTCTTACTGTCTTCAGATTTATTCCTAAGTACTATACATTTTGATACTATTGTAAATGTTATTTTAATTTTTTCTCTGTCCATTGTCTTAAATCATAATTGTATTGGATAATACAACTGTTTTGAAAAAAAGTGTGTATATCTATATATAGATATACACATACACACATATATATTATATATAAACCAAAAATATATATACATTTTATTTTTTAATATACATTTTATTTTTTTCTGAGTTTTGCACATTGGCTCTGCTTTTATATCTTGATTTATAATTGCACTTAATAACACTCAGCCTGTTCTCAAGGACAATATATCCAAATATATGGCACGTTTCAGTTTATTTAGCATCACAAAACTCTCAAATTGTACTTACTTTTTGTGTCTGGAGCGGCCACTGTGAGAGTGCCAGTTGCCGTAGGGGAGGCTGGGTCGGGCCTGAATGCTCCTCACAGCCAGCTGCGACAGGAAACAGGTAAGAACCCTGCACCTTAATGAGTTGGCAGGGCGGGGGCTCCACGCTCCCAGGTGCAGTTGCAGCGGCCCAGCTGTGGCTCTGAACTTGGGCAACCCTGTGCTCTTGGGGGCCTGGGAAACCCCCTGACCCTGCAGGCTAGGAAGGGCTTGCTCCTGCTCCCTGGCCTCTCCCTGCTCCCAGTGCCCGCTTAGGTGTGAAGTAAAGTTGTGGCTGAGCCAGGGGAACTGTTGCGACCCAGACTGGCGTGTGCGTGATAGGGGGCTGCTGACACACCAGCCCCCTGCCGCCTCAGCCTCCTGCAGACTTTGGGCACCAACGAGAACGGGAGGGAGGCTGTGGGGCTGAGGGTGGCTCAGCATGGGCCTGTGGGCACCCCTCAGCATGTACAGCCTGGGAACCGCAGCCAGCATATTGATTGTGGTAGGAGGCAAACAGGTTCCTGGGCAGTAAGAAGTGGGTCCCCAGTGAACCCCACCCCAGTGAAACCCCACCTTCAAGCCAGCGATAGTCTAAAGCCTGAGGCCCAAGCTGCCAGTTCCGGGTGGGGTCCGCTTCTCAGCTGGTGCTTTTTCCAGGCCCGCCCATGGCTGCCCACGGACCAATCAGCATGCACTTCCTCCGTTCTGCGTCTAAACTCAGTCAGACTTAGACACTCCCTGCGAGGACCTGCCTGCAGCAAGGTGCTACCCGCTTTGGGTCTCCTGAGAGCTGTTTTGTCACTAAGTAAAGCTCCCTTCCACCTTTCTCACCCTCCAGTTGTCCTCATTGTGACCTCATTCTTCCTGTACTGGGGGCAAGAACGCAGGACCTGCCAAAAAGTGGGAGCCAAAGGAGCTGTAACACGCTCCTGGCCGCCTCGCAGAGTTGCCTGAGGTAAACGCTCCCGGACTTTGAGAGTGAAGAGTGGAGACCTTTCTGGGGGACTAGAACTCCGGATTCCCTGGGCCAGACCTGCTGTGACACTGTTGCCCTCCATCTGTGCCAGGTGGCCGCCCCACGTGACAGGAAGCAGCATCGGGGCCAGGCGTCATGGACCAGAGCAGGGCAGTGGAACTGAAAGCTGTAACGCAAACGGACTGAATCATGCTCCACCCCCCGATATTGCACCCTTTCTCGTGCTGCAGGCAACAAGAAGGAGAGAAGAGCTGCAGCTTTTCTGGGAGCACAGACCTCAGGCCTCCCCGAGCCAGGCTGTGACACGCTGGACCACTCTCTTTGGGGCTCTGCAGTTCCTGGCATCTCTGAGATTTTGGGCATTACCACGTTCCCCTTGTCCCGACGCTTGTGACCCGGTGGAAGCCTCTTGCAGTACATCTAGTCCAGTCACAGCTTCCCACGGAGCTGGTACCTGTGCAGGCACCTGGAACTGCCCATCCCGCTGCAGCAGCAGATGTGCCTGGATTTGTGGAACCAGATAATTTTCTGCGTCAGACGCTTGCTCACTCACACACCCTCGCTGCTCCACTCCTAGCTTGCTCTTTGCCTGAGTGGGATCGGGCTGGTAGCCCAAGCTGAGTGCAGCCTGCTGGGCTGAGTGGGCCGAACAAGACCGACAGGTAAGAGCATTACTCAAGCAGAACGCACCGCTGGCCACAGAGGTTTCTGGCTGCTGAAGCGACACCCCAATGATCCTGTGACACTTTTTAAAACTGGAATAGTAGAAGAATACAAATGCCGGCTCATATGTAAACATATAACGACATATGCTATAATTTAACCACATTTTTCTTTTTCTTTTTTCTATTTTTCTGTTGCCCAGACTGGAGTGCAGTGGCACGATCTCAGCTCACTGCAACCTCTGCCTCCGGGTTCAAGTGAGTCTCCTGCCTCAGCCTCCTGAGTAGCTGGGATTACAGGCACCCACCACCATGCCCGGCTAATTTTTATATGTTTAGTAGAGACGGGGTTTCACTGTGTTGGCCAGGCTGTCAAACTGCCATTAAGTAATCTGCCCGCATCGGCCTCCCAAAGTGCTATGATTACAGGCGTGAGCCACCGTACCTGGCAGACAACTTTTAAATTTTATATTTATATTCTTACTTTTTTTTCCTTCTTTCTAATATTTTACTTTTTATTTTGAGTCCTAAAAGTTGTGTAATTTTTTACTTTGTATCACAAATACAAATACATATCCCCTTAAATAAAAGCAGGTACTCTAACAGATATTTGTTCCAGGATATTTATTAGCAATATTGTTCAAAATAGCCAAAAGGAGGAAGGAACCCAGTGAATATTTATGGATAAGTGAATAAACAAAATGTGGTGTATATTACAACATATTAGCCTTGAAAAATAAATTCTTACAAATCCTTCAGAATAGATGCAACTTAAAGACATTATGCCAAGTGAAATAAACCAGTCACAAAAAGAAAATATTGTATGATGCCAATTATAGGAGTTACTTGGAGATGTAAAATTAATGGAGACAGGAAGTAGAATGGTGTTGTCCAGAGTCTGAAAGGAGGGAAGAATGTGGAGTTATGTTTAATGGGTATAGACTTTTGATGGGAAAAGAAGAGAAGTTCTGGAGATGTATGGTGATGATGGTTGCACAACAGTGCAAATAAACTAAATGCCACAGAGCCATGCACTTAAAATGATTAAAAAGGTAAATTTTATGTTCTGTATGCCTTTCCAGAATAAAAAACGCTCCAATTAAAGCATAGAAATCCAATGTATTGTATGGAATTTCATGATGATATTTTACACATTTGCACATAATTAGAATTTCAAGATCCTTAATTTCAGTTAAAGGAATCTAGGACATACCAATGCAGATGTAAGAAAAGCATAAAACATCTCTATTTTCAATCAGATTTACTAGGAAAATTTTATCAAACCAATCAATTTTGTTTAATAATATTACTACATCCTTATTTCTAATAAAGTGTGGAAAAGCATCACATAGACTAAAATTACATTATCATACTGACTGCATTAAATAATTTTGAAAACAGTAGAAGTTATAAGTAGCCCCTATAAGCAAAACATGAGTACACAGAACAAAAAATTAGTAGGAGGCAATTTCAGTAACACTGACCTGATTTCTTCATCTGCTAGAAGTATTTTTATAATGGAAATTCAGTGTTTCAAATAATTCATCTAAGCTTTTGTTTATATTTATAATTAATGTGATGCCATACAAACTTGAGTCAATGACACAGAATTCTACAAGATCAAGAAGTGTCTTCTGGGGCCTTTTCTTTTCAAGTTCTTTTTAAACTACCCAAAAGGCAGCTGGTGCTCCATAAATTATATCATCTACCTTACAGAACTTTTTTCAAAAAAGTGTGTTCAGCATGAAATATTAACTACAGGGTAAGCTAAATAAATTAAAGATGAAATATAGTTTTGCTCTTAAAAATAATTTGCAAGAAGATCTTGGTATTTGTTTTTCTGAAGTGAAGCATTATTATAAAGTGTAATAACCTTATGGGAGAAAACCTGTGGGGAAAATGGAGAAACACTGAAGAGTTTTAATTTTCTTTCCTGAGGTTACAACCTTATAATCTCTCTTCATAATCTTTATATGTGACGAAGCTCCTGCAGCTTCCTCAAAAGTGAGTGGCTGAGATTCCTGGTGGCGTAGCAGAGCCTTTCATTCAGACTCCTTTCCTTCCAGTGCTTGCATTTCAGTATACAATTTCTATCAATCTTAGTTAACTATTTCAACTACAAATCAAAATAGCAATATATTTTATCTCAAGTTAGGCAGTTCCTCTGAGTATTTTTTTAATTCTCAAGACTGTACTTATTTGGTTTCTAAAGAATCTTCAAAAATAAAATATTAAAAGAGAGAGAGAGAAGAAACTATATATTCCATTCTATTATTGTTACTATAACTCAACAGTATTTTTTGTTATTCTAATTAAAATTAGTGATATTATTTAATATTTATTTCTTCAACAAAAATTTGAAAACACAAAGAAGAAATTTAATTTGCTAATAAATATGTCTGAGTTGAATAGAAATCCCTATATGTAACCTTAAATAAAGATTGCAAATTGAATTATGATACAGAAAATTTTATCCCTCATTATTCAAAACTTAGAGCTATATTAAACTTGAAAGGAAATGGTTTCAATGACAAAAATCCTTTAGAAGTTATACCTGCAATTTTGCTTTAATGAAATAGATTTATCTAAGTAATAGCATTATCTGCTTACATGTGTTCAGTCTAGCAACTCAAAGACCTTCTAATACCTACAATAGCTTGATAGATACATTTAGGAAGCACTGATTTTCCTATCATCATATATACAGCATACTCAGAATTTCAGAATTTCAATTTTTCCTCTGCTATTTGGGCACATTGATTAACATCTCTATGACTCAGTATGTTTACTCTTCAAATAGTAATAATAGTAGTACCTATTCACTTTTTGTGATACAATGTGTATTACATGCAGCATAGTTTCTGCAAGATAATAATTTCTCAATATATATTTGCTAATGTCTTAGTACAAACAGAAACATGGATTATAATAATGACGATGCTGTTGATTCTCCTCATATGAGATGTCAATTTTTTCTAAAATAACTTGCTTTTAAGTTAGGGCATTATTTTGTGTTCAAACTGAAAATACTATATAGTCATATTTAAGAAAAACGAGCCTTTCATGAATGTCTTAATAACAGAATTCATAAATGAACTTAAAAGCAAGGAGGACAGGGAAGATGGAATCATGTTTTATGGCACAGAAGGCATTTGTTGAAAATCTTTCCACTCAACTAAGACTTGAAACAAAATTGACAATATTTAGAAAATATTTAAATGCAGTACTGATCCCTATGAGTTTCTGAAGAAAACACAGTCCAACATTATTCAAAAGGGATGAATCAAAGTAGTTCTTAAGAAAATGTTTTGAAGAGAACATAAAATGATCAGATATTAATTATTTTAATGATCTAGTCATGAGATAAAAAACATTGAATGTTTTTTGTTTGATTAACTGCTTTCTTTTGTCACAGAAAAAAAGACAGTTTCAAGAGTCATTCTTTGTTAAGCTTAGAGAGCATTTTACATTTTGAACCAGTGTCATATGACCTATAGAGAATTTTACATTTTGAACTAGTGTTATAAGGTGCTAAGAAGGTTAGTATCCCAATTTGTGACTATATTGACAATTTTGTTCTCAATCAAAATGCCTTATTCACATAACTGATGACTGTCTGCACTTGATTTAGTGCTGAAATGGCAAACTAGGACTTATGAAAAAAGTAGCTTAATATTAGATTTGCAAGGGGCTTAAATGGAAAATAAGGATTCCAATCAATTCATCATTACTGAAATAAGGAAACTGAAACCAAAAATATATGCAACTACATGAACATTTGCTTCTCTAAGAATCAAAACCCTTAAATGGCTAAGACAGAAAATTATCTGGTTCCACAAATGCAGGTAAAATTTTACTGTTTCTGGAATATCAGTATGTGCAAAAAACATCAGTTTTAGAATAGCTAAGAAACCTCTCACATCCCATTTCATCCCCACATGGGACCAATCAAAGGATCACCACTTCTTGGGAAGGTGTGGAGGAAAACTACTTCTGCACCAGGGGAGGGACAAGGATTGTTTCTGGGCCCAAAATTTTGCACTGAAGCAGAAATGTGCAACTATGGTCAGGCGTGGGAAAAGCAAAGGTGCATTGTTCCTATGGAAGAAGAAACTAAATAATTTGTGGGGTAGGAGACTTGTAATGATATAAGCAAATGTTTTCTACCAGTGATGCGGGAGGAAGGCAATGTAGTATTTCTTCCCAAAAAACTAATACAGGTAAGTGATAGTTTGACTCCCACTTGAGTGAGAGTTAGGAAGTGCTGTGAATAATCCATCTCTGAATATCTGATGTTGAGGCTGGCTCAAAAATAACCAGAATCATCCCTCTGCTTTCAACATGAATTTTGTACCTTGTCGAAAGAAATATTGGTCTATAGTTAAAGAAGTGGAGAGAGACCATCTCTATTACACAGGTGTGTAGAGACTCCTGCAATAAACATGGCATATTTCTTCTGCTTAACTAGTATTTGAAGTCTTTATTGTTTGTATGAAACAATGATATATTATTTCTTTCTTGATATTTAATACATATAAATGCAATGGCTCTATACCAAAAATTGTACTTTATTTCTCTTTTTTTTCAGATGAGCAACAACATTAAAAAAGCATTCTGAGCATCATACAGTCCAGAATATTTATACAAGGTAAGTAACATTTGCTTTCAATTGTAATGCTGTTGGCATTCTCTACAATCTACTTCTCTTCTGAGTCTCAGTGAGAATTTACTTCCAGCTTAATATCTGAATTTAGCCAGTGTATTCTTATGCTTTCTACATTATAAGTAAAGTGCTACTATGGAGACACTCCTGGGATTTTTAAAGGAAAAAGCCTTTGGATAATGTAAGTTTGAGAATGACTTTGTACAGTTTGAGAATGACTTTCTTTGTAAGTTTGAGAATGACTGTCATGCTCCATTAGATCTCCTAGAATGTTCAAAGACTTGAGGGTCCTCCCAGTTTCTTATCCTCAGATGCCATTTCTCAAGGTGATAGTGAAGCATTTCCTACTTTCAATTGTATTTTCTCTTAAATAAGTGGTTAGTGTGAAGTACAGAGACTCAATAGGTTCTAGTATAAATGTAATTGCCATATGTGCATTTTAAGTCAGTGAATAATAAATATGAGAAGAGCTGCTCCAAAAAAAGTTACTTTAAAATACTTACTATAACTCTCTCAGGGGCAATAAACTGAGGTTGAAAAGTGATCATTCAGTGTGCTCACTAATATTGGGGAAGCTACAATTTCTCCCTGAAGAGCAGCTAAGCTTTTCTCCCTCAGCAGCTTCAAGTTGCTTCTATTGCCCTTTCTACTGTCAGGCCTCTTGCTGAACTATTTTTAAACTCAAAATACTTCCTTTCTCAATTGCTAAACCCCTAGAGAACATTGCTACAACAGGAACAAATTTTTTTATATGCATTAAGGATAAAGGAGCTTGTCATCTAAATAGCATGAACTAGGACCAAAAATCCTTAGGTTCTTGTGGTGAATAAGTACTTACCCATAGCTGGTCCTTTGGCATTGAGCTCATAAATACTGAGACATTCAGAAATTAGAAAACATAATGTAGTAGACAAATAGATTTTTCAAAGTCTGTTTTATGGGATCCCACCTATTAGTTATCAAACATATTAAATATATACCCATTCATCTAGACCTTAAATTTTGATTTTATCCAAACATAATCACATACATTCCTTGTCTCTCATGAACATGAAGAAACAGAGACTAACTTCACTTATTTCTCTAGAGAATCATGCAAAACTAAAGTGCTTTTTATTAAAAGTAGAGTGTCTTCTTTTTATACATAAATCTGAATAGAAAATTCAGGCCTAATATGCATAATTTCAGCTTATTACAGTTTTATATTAAATAAATATTACTTCTATTGTGAGAATTGTGAATATATATTTAGCTCCTTCTTTACTCTGTTTTCTGATTATATGACTTATTTTTACTTCATCATTCATATTTATATTTAGCATATTAATACAAATGCTTACCATAATTATATTCAATACATGAATATCAAACGTGTTTAACATACTATTAAAGTGTTGGAAAATTTTTTAGTCTCGGGAAGAATGAATTCATGCTGTTACATTTTTCCGAATTTTGTCAGAATACACATAGCCACGTTTGTGGGACTGCTGTTGACCACGTTCAAGGAAAAGTGACTTTCTCTGACTTGCTGCCCTCAATCAATTTTGTTTTCGTATGTTAAAAGGACGAGAAGGGAGATCCTAGGCAATTTGCCCAATGTAGATACTGACAAGAGTGGTGAAAAATATGAAAAAGATGACGCAGAAGGAAAACATGAGGTATTGCTGAACATCTTAGATCTATGTAGCCTTTTGGAAAAGTGAGACTATATCCAAAGAACACTGAATGTTGGCAACTTCCACTAACACAGAACTCAGTCAATCTGAATTAAACTGAGAGTCACAGGGGAAATGTTACTCTAAGAAGCACATATTAAAATTGCTCAGCTGCTGTGAAATAGGCTCGCTGACAACATGGAGTATCAATTATCCAACTTATAAAGTCAGTGATACAAATTGGACTGCGAACTATAAGGCTCATAAAGTCTTCTTTAAAGGACTGACAGATGATTTGGTTCATTTGTAAACAATGTTTCTCAGCAGTTAACTGCACTGACTGCAACTTGATATTGTCTATTTCTTGAAGAAATTACATACTATATAATTAAATAAATAACCTTTTTCAAGAATGAATAATTTAATATTTTGGCATGTAGACTGTAAAATAAATTGGTAATATTTTAAGGGCTATTTTTAAAGAAATATCAGTATAATATGTTAAAAAATGAAAAACAATAATGTAGTTGAAAATAATTCAATTTTCTATCACATCTAATTTCAAAGGCATAGAAGTATCATCCCAAAGAAGAAATAGCAACAATCTTATTATTTTTATGCAAATTACTCTTAATCCATCTATTTAGTTTTAAATAGTATTTTTAAAATTTCATTCTTGAACAGGGCTAATTCTAAAACACTGATTACATTTGTATTTCACAATAGTTGAAGTTAAGAAAATAATAAATTCATTATTTCTTATAAGAACATTCTACATTATGTTTTATTAGTCTAATTTCTAGTATCACGGTGCTTTCCTCTTTTAAAAAGTTATGATCAACTCAAGATGTCCATTTAGTATAAGATCTGGGTTAATTGTAGCTGTATGCAAAAGTGGTAATATTCTGTATACTTGTCAATAGCATAATTTATTCTTATTTGAATCAGAAACTAAAGTATTCTGAATGCATGAGCACATATTTAACATTTCAAAGCACGCTTAATAATCAACCAGAGAAAAACCAAGAAATTTTGGTGATAGTTGCTATTTACCTGAATATATTTGAACATAAAAGAATGATTGGATGAGAAATTTATGTAAACACTGTCTATGAAGGCATACAAGATTAAAAGGAGGCGAGTAAACAAGAGAATTTTTAAAAAAATTTTCTGGTCATGTAAGTTAATTTATCTCAGTCATTTTTTAAAGTTTTATTGAAATGCAATATACTGCACATACTTCAAATGTACAGTTTGATATTTTTTGGCATTTGTATATATCTACGAAACCATCAACACACTAAAACAATGTGCATATCCATAAAGTTTCCACATTTTTTTTCCATTCACTTCCTTCTGCCCATCCCAGTCCCATTCTCAGGCAACCACTGATCCACCTTCAGTAACTATCCATGAGTTTACATTTTCATATAAATGGAGTCATAGAGTATTATGCTTTTTTTGTCCCTCTGCATAATTATTTTGAGATTTATTCATGGTGCTACATGTATCTTATTCTTACTATTGAGTAGTATTTCATTACACACATATGCCACAAAATTTTTATCAATAGTAAATTCACCTGTCAATGAACATTTAGACTATTTTCAGTTTTTGGCTATTGCAAGTAAAGCTGCTATGAATGTTCATCTGCAATCCTTTAAATGGGCATAAGCTTTTACATTTTCATTTCCCTGAGTACTAGAATAGATAGATACATGTTTAGCATTGTGTAATATGAAAGAAACAAAACTGACAAAACTTTTCCAAAGGGGAAACTTCACCAAGTGTCAAAGAAACTGGCTTTGCTAATCTTAAATGTTGTTGAAAATACCTTACACATGTCTTTATGTAATATATCTTTTAAAAACACACTTTTATGTACTACCCCCACAGATGTTCCAGTATTTATTTCAGGATGCTTAATGTAGTTGACGAAACTATTTAGGGGTAGTCCTCTGAAATTAAAGGCATTCATACTTGGCAATTTTAGGGAAAAAATTTTATTTTTCCGAGTAGAATAATGCAAAACCTTTATCTAATCATCATATAGTACCCACTACTTGCTATTAATACTGCACAGCTTTTATAAAGTTAGCAAAAACTGGTCACTTAATAATATAACCTCATGGCCAAAATTATCTGCCTTACTTAAGTTTACATACTGCCTATTAAACCTACGTTTCTTCTGAAAGAAAACACACTTTACTCAGAAATTTCTTTGAAGTTCTAACACATTTGTTTTTTTTTTCATTTTTTAACTTTGTTTTTATTGATAAATAATAATTATATATATGTGTATATACATGTAAATTTATGATATACAGGATAGTACTTCAATACAGTAAATATTGTGGAATGAATTAAGTCAGGTTAATCCTATCCATCACCTGACATACTTATTACTTTGTGGTGTAAACATTTAAAATTTACTCTTTTGGCAATTTTGAAATGTGTCATACATTATAATTAACTACAGTTATTTTGCTGTGCAATATATCACCATAATTTATTTCTCCTGTTTTACTAAGGCTTTGTCCTGTCAAATATTTCCCCTTTTCCCACCCACTCTACCCTTCTTCGCTTGTGGTAAACCACCATTCTTCTCCTTACTTCTAGGAATTCAAATTTTTAGACTCCACACATAAGTGATATCATGAGTCATCTGTGTTTCTGTACCTAGCTTATTTCACTTGGCACGATGTTCTCTAATCAATGTTCTTGGAAATGACAGAATTTCATTCTTTCAAAAGGATGGATAGCATTTCATTGTGTATATAAACCACGATTTTAAAATGCATTATTCAGTTAATGAGCACTTAGGTTGTTTCTAAATCTTGGCTCTTGTGAGTAACGCTGCAGTGTACATGACAATGCAGACACCTCTTTTGACATACTGATTTCACTTCCTCTGGACATGTATCTAGAAATGGGATTGGGATGATATGGTAATTCTATTTATAGTTTGTTAAGGAATCTTCATACTGTGTTCCAAGATGGTTGTAATTTCCATTTCCAATGTCAGTGTACAAGAGTTCCCTTTTCTCCATATCTTTATCAACACTTCCTGTATTAGTCCATTTTCATGCTGCTGATAAAGATGTACCCAAGACTGTGCAATTTATAAAAGAAAGAGGTTTCTTGGACTTACAGTTCCACATTTCTGGGCAGACTTCACAATCATGGTGGAAGGCAAGGAGGAGTAAGTCACATCTTATGTGGATGGCAGCAGGCAAAAAGATAGTTCATGCAGACAAACTCTCATTTTTAAAACTATCAGATCTCATGAGACCCATTAACTATCATAAGAAAAACATGAGAAATATCCACCCCCATGATTGAATCATCTCCCACAGGCCCTTCCATGACACGTAGGAATTATTGAAGCTAAAAGATGAGATTTGGTTGGGGGACACAGACCCAAAACACATCATGCTGCTCCTGGCCCCACCCAAATCTCTTATCTTCACATTTCAAAACCAATCATGCATTCCAAACAGTCCCCGAAAGTCTCAACTCATTTCAGCATTAACTCAAAGTCCACAATCCAAAGTTTTATTTGATACAAGGCAAGTCTCTTGTGCCTATGAGACTAAAAACCAAAAGCAAGTTAATTACTTCCTAGCTGCAATAGGGATACAGAAATTGGGTAAATACAGCCATTTCAAATGTGAAAAATTGGCCAAAACAAAGGAGATACAGGCCCCATGCAAGTCTGAAATCCAGCAGAACAGTCAAATCTTAAAGCTCCAAAGTGATCTCCTTTGACTCCAGGTGTCACACCTGTGTCATGCTGACGTAAGAGGTGGGTTGTCATGATCTTGGGCAGCTCCACCCCTGTGACTACAAGGTACAGCCTCCCTCTCGATTGCTTCCACAGGCTGTTGTTGAGTGTCTGTGGAATTTCCAGGCACACAGTGCAAGCTGTCAGTGGATCTATAATTCTGGAGTCTGAAGGACAGTGGCCCTCTTCTTACAGGTTCACTAGGCAAGTGTCCCAGTGGGGACTCTGTATGGGGGCTCCTACCCCACATTTCCCTCTTGCACTGCCTTAGCAGAGGTTCTCCATGAGGGCGCCAGCCCTGCAGCAAATTTCTGCATGGGCCTCCAGGCATTTCCATACATCCTCTGAAATCTAGGCAGAGGTTCCCAAACCATACTTATTGACTTGTAGAAGTTGCCAAGGCTAGAGGTTTCCACCCTCTGAAGCAACAGCCTATACTGTACCCTGGCACATTTATTCACATCTGGAGTGGCTGGGGCACAGGGCGTCAAGTCCCTAGAATGCACACAACAGAGGGACCCTGGGCATGACCCATGAAACCATATTTTCTTCCTAGATCTCTGTGTTTGTGATGGATGGGGCTGCAAAAAAGGTCTCTGAGATGCCTTGGAGACATTTTCTCCATTGTCTTGGTGATTAACATTTGACTCCTCGTTACTTATGCACATTTCTGTGGTGTGCTTGAATTTCTCCTCAAAAAATAGAATTTTCTTTTCTATTGCATTGCCAGGCTCCAAACTTTCCAAGATTTTATGCTGTTTCTCTTTTAAAACTGAATGCCTTTAACAACACCCAAGTCACATGTTGAATGTTTTGCAAATTGGAAATTTCTTCCGCCAGATTCCCTAAATCATCTTTCTTAAGTTCAAAGTTTCACAAATCACTAGAGCAGAGGGAAAAGGCCACCAGTCTCTTTTGTAAAAATATAGAAGAGTCACCTTCGCTCCAGTTCCCAAGAAGTTTCTCATCTCCATCTGAGGCCACCGCAGCCTCTACCTTATTGTTCATATTACTATCAGCATTTTATTCAAAGCCATTCAGCAAGTCTCTATAGGAAGTTCCAAATTTTTTCACAGTTTCCTGTCTTCTGAGCCCTCCAAACTGCTCCAACCTTTGCCTGTTACCCAGTTCCAAAGTCAGTTCCATATTTTCAAGTATCTTTTCAGGAATGCCCTACTCTACTGGTTCCAATTTACTATATTAGTTTGTTTTCATGCTGCTGATAAAAAGACATACTCGACACCACGCAATTTACAAAAGAAGAGGTTTATTGGACTTATAGTTCCACTTTGCTGGGGAGGCCTCACAATCATGGAGGAAAGTAAGGAGGAACAAGTCGCATCTTAAGTGGGTGGCAGCAGGCAAAAAGAGAGCTTGTGCAGAGACACTCGTGTTTTTAAAACAATCAGATCTCGTGACACGCATTCACTATCAGAAGAACAGCAAGGGAGAGACCTGCCACCATGATTCAATCATCTTCTATGGGTTCCTCCCACAACATATGGTAATTATGGGAGTGAAAAGATGAGATTTGGGTGAGGACACAGAACAAAACCTTATCACTTATCTTCCATCTTTTCGTTAATAGCCATACCTATGTGTGAGGTGATATCTCATCATAGTTTTATTTGCATTTCCCTGATAATTAGTAATATTGAAGATCTTTTTCATATACCTACTAACCTTTTATATGTCTTCTTTTAAGAAATAGCTAGTCAGGTTTTCTGCCTGTTTTTTAGTAAGCCTACTTGTTTTCTTGTTTTTGAGAATTTTGGGTTCCTTATATGTTATTGTAAGCCCCTTATGTGATGGATGGCTTAAAAATATTCTTTCCCTATCTGTGGGTTATCTCTTCACTCTATTATTGTTTCTTTTGTTGTGCAAAAACATTTTAGTTTGATGCAATCCGATTAGTTGACTTTTGTTGCTTATGCTTTTGGTGTTACAGGCAGGAAATTGTAGCCAAGCACAATGTTGTATTATTTTCGAAGTCATGTAGTGCGATGCCTCTAGGTTTGTTCTTTTTGCCCAAGATTGCTTTGATTATTTGGAATATTTGTGGTTTTATATAAATTTTAGAATTTATATTTCTATTTTTGTGAAGAATGACATTGGAATTTTGATAGTGGTGGCACTGAATTTGTAGATGGCTTTGCGTTGTATTGATATTTTAATAATATTAGTTTGACAATATTAATTTATTTTATCTTCTAGTAGATTTACAGTTTCAGGTTTACATTAGTCCTTGATCCATTTTTATTGGATTTGTGTATAAGGAGTGAGATAAGGATTCAATTTTATTCTTCTATATATGGATAGCCAGTTTTCCTTACACTATTTATTGAAGTGATGTTTCTTTCCTATTGTATGTTCTTTGTCCCTTTGTCAGGAATCAATTGCCCTTAGAAGCAACATGGGTTTATTTCTGGGTTCTGTATCCCATCACACCGCTAAATGTATCTGATTTTGTGCCAGTGCTATGCTATTTTAATTGCTGTAATTTTGTAACATAGTTTGAAGTCTCATATTGAATGCTTCTAACTTGGTTCTTTTTGCTCAAGATTGTTATAATTATTTGGGATCTTTTGTGATTCATACACATTTTAGAATTGATTTTTTTCTCTTTTTGTCAGGAATAACATTGGGATTTTGATAGTGGTGACACTGAATCTGTAGATTGCCTTGAGTAGTGTTGACATTTTAACAGTAATAATTTTTCCATTATATGTATATGAGATTTTAAAAATTTATTTGTCATTTTCAATATATCAATGAACTATAGTTTTCAGTGTATTAATATTTCACATCTATGATTAAATTTACTTCTAAATCTTTTATTTATGTATATATTTTTGATTCTATTATGAATGAAATTGCTTTCTTTATTTTTAAGATAGTTTTTTATTACTGTATAAAAACAATAATTTTTTATAATTTGTAAATTTATTGAACTTGTTTACAAACTATCAGTTTTTCAGTGAGATCTTAAAGTTTTTTCTATGTTAAGATCATATTTTCATCAAGCAAGACAATCTAACCTCTTTCTTTACCATTTGGATGTCTTTCATTTCTTTTTATTCTAATTAGGCAATTACACATAATATTTAAAGCCTTTATAAATTGACATCAATCTATCAGTTGTAATCTATTCAACTTGTATACCTAGACATTTATCAATATTCTACTTTCTTCTTAGTCTAGCTCTCACCCAAAATAAAATAGCCTATCAACGTAAACCAGATTGTAAAGTTAAATAGTATTTTCATGAAACAATTTTAAATACATTAAAAATGTTTAACCTAACAAATTTAAAATTTTATCTATCAATAATTTTAAATTATGTTCTCTCAAAACAATTCTAATATTTTAGTAGTAAAAATCATGTTTGTTTTTACACTATCATTGGTACTAAGAGTTAACCAAGGATGATATTAGTAGATATGCTTCTTTATTACTTTATATTCACAATATTAGTGTAAGACTTGGGAATCTAATATATTTGGCAAGATTATAGTTGAAAAACCCTTTCTCATGAGTGACACAATTAGTTCAGAGTATTACTCAGAATAAGGTAGCATAATGCCAACAAGCAAATATGTAGTGTTTTAAAAAATCATGGTTCATATTTAAGTGTGTTATTTAAATGAAACATGTAGTCTATAGTATTTAATAAATATCTTATTATATAATATTTAGTTATATAGAAATAAAGGGATCAAATGCATATACATTGATAAATAGTGTAAATGATCTTTAAAATACTTTAGACATCATTTTTACATAAGTACTAGTGTAAATGCTGACAAAAATAAAAATCTCATGCCCTACATTTAAATTAAATACATTGTGACATATTTTTCAAATGTGTCACTAATGGTTCAGGTTAGCAGTCATAAACTATTCTACCTTTTTGATTGTGGGAAAATTTAATACAGGGGATACATTTCATGTGATGGAAGGACTTTAAAGAGAACCCAGAGATTAGCAACAGCAGGAAGTTCCTATCATACTTAGTATTGGAAATACAGCAGAAGTAACTAGAACACAAAAGCAGATTTATGTTATAAAAACTGGGACCATGAAATGAGTAGCTATGACCATCACCTAATATGTCACAGTGAATGGACACATGTAACAGAGAATTGGAGGTCTTTCTCCTCCACAAATGCCTTGTACTGGCCAGGCTTAGGGGCACTGAAGACTGGGAGCACTTGTTCTCCATGACAGAGTGCAGAGCAGGAGAAGGTGAGATATTTAGCAAGCAATCATAATAAATGCCTACTTTTGGAAAAAGAATGATGAGTGACTTCCTGATATGGTTTTGCTATGTCCCCACCCAATCTCATCTTGAATTTCCAAGTGTTGTGGGAGGGACCTGGTGAGAGGTGATTGAATAATGTGGGCAGGACTTTCCCATGCTGTTGTTGTGATAGTGAATAAATCTCAGGAGATCTGATGTCTTATAAAAGGTGGTTTCCATGCACAAGCTCTCTTCTCTTGTCTGCTGCCATGTGAGATGTGCCTTTCACCTTCTACCATGATTGTGAGGCCTCCCCAGGCATGTGGAACTGTAAGTTCATTAAGCCTCTTTGTTTTGTAAATTGCACAGTCTCAGGTATGTTTTTATCAGCAGTGTGAAAACAGACTAATACACTTCCTGAAATCAAAGAAAAGTTGGATTTTGGACAAAAATAAAAATTAAAGTATATTTTTAGGTATTTTAAAACCCAAATAATTTACACTCCTTTTTGTAGTAATTTCCTACCTGACTCACTTTGTTAGGAGAGAGCATAATGTAGGTGAGGGAACCACTTACTGTTTTATTAAAAAATTTTTTATTAGAAGCTTAGTTTTGAAAGTATCCTTATTTGAAAACACAAATTCACTTGTGACCAGTTTCCACCAATTAAAATATTAATGTTTCTACTATATTCCTCAAGAAGAATGAAAAAATGTCTTATAGTCATATCTTCATTTTACAAAAAGAAATCTATAGCTTTAGAGGCACAAGTATTATTTGGTTACATGGATGAATTTTATAGTAGTGATGTCAGGGATTTTAGTGTACCTATCAGCCAAATAATGTGTATTGTACCTATTAAGTAATTTATTATCTCTTATTCCCATCCCTGCTTCTGAGTCTTCAGTGCCTATTTTATCACTCTGTACACCTTTGGATACCCATAACTAAGCTGGCATGAACATGGGATTTGGTTTTCTGTTCCTGAGCTACTTCACTTAGAATAATGGCATCCAGTTTCATCCAAGGTGCTGCAAAATACATTACTTTTATTCTTTTATATGGCTGTGTAGTATTCCATGGTGTGTGTGTGTGTGTGTGTGTGTGTGTGTGTGTACGCACACGCACAGGCATATGTATATGTATATGTACCATATACATCTTAGTATGTATAGATAAAGATATTTAAGATTTTCATAATTCACTCAACATTTGATGGGCACTTAGGATGATTTCATATCTTTGCAATTGTGAATTGTGCTGCAATAAACATGCAAGTGCATATGTCTTTTTGATATAATGAATTCTTCTCCTCTGGGTCCCAGTAGTTGTATTGGTAGATAGAATGGTAGATCTACATTTTCTTCTTTAAGAAATGCCCTTACTGTTTTCCATAGCAGTTTCACTATTTACATTCTTACAGTCTGTGCATAAGTGTTCCCTTTTCACCACATATGTGACAAACAACATGAACAAACGTTTCTCAAAAGATGATACACAAATGACAAAGATGAAAAAATAGTCAACATCACTAGTCATCAGGGAAATGCAAATTAAAACCACATTGTGACACCCAAGTACACCAGACAGAATGGCCATTACTACAAAGTCAAAAAACAACCCCATATCTATTTTTATATACTAAAATATAATACATACATTTTCATTGCTTTAAGACAGCCTGTTAATAAGTAGGAATTATATGTTTAATTCACCAATACATTTTGAAAACTTTCAGAAAATAAATTAATCTAGGACAATGAAATAACTGTAGGTAAAGAATCGACAGGGAATATATCTATTGAATATATTGGAATAAGCTAATTAATAAATTTACAAATTCTAGGTAACTAAATCCAGTAAGACCGATCAATAGTGAGTCCATAACTGGAAGACAAAGTGTTAACTGAATTTTTTCCCTTTCTCTTCTTTTATAATCTCTTATGTATAAAAGAGTGATACTGGAAATCTCTCAAGATAATTTATTTAAATTGAATTTTGGAAGTTAAAAATGAATTTTTCACATAATATCAGAATGGAGCAACTCAGGGGGAAAATATTAAAATTTAACTGCAAAACTATTTTCTGGCTCATCACAAATGATTTTCCAGAATCTAAAATAAGGTATACTTGTAAAATACCACACTTAAAAGAAATATATTAAAATTTAAATATTCAATATTTTTTCCATAAAACTATGCAGATCAAGTTTAACAATTGATTTCTGTGACATACAATATTACTTCACTGACTGTATTTTCAAGTCGTAAAACACTTTTAGAATGTTTTTGTCAGATTAGTCTTTATATACTCAGAAGCTCTTTAATGATTTTATTGTCCAGAATTATATTCATATATAATGCCAGAACTTGCCAATCATGCAGTCTGAATGGCTGAATCCATGTACAAATGTAGTTTCTCCTTTAGACAATAGCACAGAACACAGTTTTTAAGCCAGTTAGAGCATTATGATGGATATAACATGAAATACTGCTAGCATTTTCTTCAAAAACATTGGGTGAATTTTCATATAGTTAGTCAATATCTACATCAAGCAGAAAAGTCTATCATAAATCTCATCACTTTGTTAGGGGAGAATAAAATAAAATTATTTTAGCAAATGAGAAATCAGAATATGTAGTATTTACCCTAACACTTTCGGTTCAAAATACTATTTTAAACTAAGGAGCCAATTATATATCAATTAAACTAAAGTATAAATTAATTTTATGTGACTTCCCTGTCTAATGAAACTTTTTATAATCATAGAAATGTTCTCTATTTTTGTGTTGTCCAGTAAAGTATCTACTAGTCTGATATGGCTATTGAGCACTTGAAATGAGTTTACTGAAACTCAGTAACTGATTTTTTATTGTATTTATTAATAATTAATTAAAATTTAACCTTAATAGAACCATGTGGCTACTGACTGTTACATTACACAGTTCAGTTCTAAGAAGTAACATAAAGTCACAAAGATGTATCAGGTAGCAAAACGGTGCTTTTCACTTAATGTAGGACTAGCAAATATGTAGCCATGCTTGTTGGCACAGTTATACCAGATATTACCAAAGCATTACAGCACTCTGTTCCTTAGTTTCCGTATGTCTCAGAAATGCTTTCTAACACAATGCTTAAGACATGTACAATCAGTTAGTATTAAATACTACATAAAACAAACTTTTCATTTCTACTAAGATGCCTTTCAAAATGAAACCTGTATCACAGTAGAAAAGAGTTTGTAATATCAATTCTTGGAAATGCTGAAAAACTTAAAATGGCATCTCTCTGACTTAAAAAAAAAAAAAAGGAGAACCTGTTTTATTCTGGGGAAAGCAAATAGAAGTAGTGGGATCAGAGAAGGTAATAACAATTGAGTACACAGAAAAAATAGAAATTATGGTAACTTTTTAATATCATATATTGAGAGAAAACATGTGACAAAATGATAAGCAGATGACACATATGGTTTGTGTGTCATCTAACTCCCCACCTAACTCTCATCTCCAACTGTTATCCCCATGTGCTCAGGGACCTGCAATCCCCATTTATTGAGGGTGGAGGTGATTGGACCATGGAGGTAGTTTCCCCCATGCTATTCCTGTGATAGTTCTCACAAGATCTGATGATTTTATAAGTGTCTGGCATTTCCCTTATTCTTCTCTCTCCTACCACCATGAAAAAAGCGTCCTTGCTTCCCCTTCGCCTTCCTCAGTGCTTGTAAGTTTCGTTAGACTTCCCCAGCCATGTCGAACTGTAAGTCAATTAAACCTTTTTCCTTTATAAATTACCAGTCTCGGGTATTTATTTATTGCAGTGTGAAAATGGACTATGACAATGACTGTGTAAAGAAATAAAATTGTCAAGAAAGAAAACTGTCATAAACCAATACAATATAATTTTCAGCATCAATATTTAAAGATATACATATACATATGTATGTATGTGTGTATTTGTATATAGTGGGGTTTCACAAAGCTGTTAAAAGAATGCTTAAGAGATAAATAAAAATGTTATGGATACTCAAACTAAAATGTAATAGTGCATATGGGGTTGGGGACAGTCCAAGGTCTGACCAACCAGACTAGGCAGCACTTGAACATCAGTGAATTAAGTAGAAACCAAAGAAAAGTCTCAGGTTTGACAAAATTTGCATTAAAATAAAAGATATTCTGATAAAAATCCATAAAAAAATCTTGAAAACAACTCAGAAAGAGTTAAGGGGAAGAGGAGGCATAAGCAAACTAACTGTTGGCCAGAACAAGGTAATGCAGTCTTTAACAAAAAGATACAGATCAAATGCAATTTAAAATTTTTAAATAAATTACCTTTCATAATAGCATTCCAAAATAAAAATATCTTTGTATAAATAGGTGAAAATATATGCAAGTCTCTGTATACTGAAAACTACAAAACATGATAAACCCTTAAGATGTAAATAAATGGGAAGATAAACTGTGTTCATGGATTGAAATATAAATACTATTAAGATGACAATTCTCTGTTAGTTGACTTATAAATTCAGTAGAAACTCAATAAATATTCCAGCAAGTGTTTTTGTAGACATAAATCATCTGATTTTAAAAGTCATATGAAAAAGCATAGAGACTAAAATAACCAATTATGAAAAAGAAAAGTAATGTTGGTGAGTTGATACTATCCAATTTCAACACTAACAATAAAGCTATAGTAATCAAGGAAGTGTGGTACTGAAACAATGAGAAAAGGCTAGATAATAGAACAAAACAGAGAACTCATAAGCCCAACTAAATATGTAAATTAATTTTTTATAAAGTTGCAAAGGTAATGCACTAGAGCCTTTTGTGGAAAAGTAATTGCCTTTTCCACAAATTGTGCTAGAACAATTTTATGTCTATATGCTAAAATAATAAACCATAAAACATACTTCAAATTTTGCACAAAAAATTTCTCAAAATGGATCATAGACCAAATGTAAAACTAAAAATTATAAAACATCTTCAAGAACATTTAAGAGACAATATGTGTTACCTTCATTTTTATAAAGACCACAGGAATTATCAAAATTTAAAACCTTTGCTTTGCAAAACTCACTGTTAATAGAAAGAAATTAATAGAATAGAAAGTTTCAACCAGAAATTAGAAAAAAAATTGTAATTCCCATATCTAGAATATTTTTAAAAACCCTGAAATTGAACAGTAAATGTAAACTAAAAATCATTTTGACAAAAGACCTAAACAAATACTTCACCAACAAACAATTATATACAGATCAAAATAAGATAAAAATGAGCATGTGATGCACACGTATGCTCATTGCAGCACTGTTTACAATAGCAAAGACTTGGCACTAACCCAAATGCCCATCAATGATAAACTGGATAAAGAAAATGTGGCACATATACACCATGAAATACTATGCAGCCATAAAAAAGAATGAGTTCATATCCTTTGCAGGGACATGGATGAAGCTGGAAACCATCATTCTCAGCAAACTGACACAAGAACAGAAAACCAAACACTGCATGTTCTCACTCATAAGTTGGTGTTGAACAATGAGAACACATGGACACAGGGAGGGTAATATCACACACTAGGGCCTGTTGAGGAGTGAGGGGGCTAGGGGAGGGATAGCAGGGGGTGGGGGGATTGGGGAGGGATAACATTAGGAGAAATACCTAATGTAGATGATGGGGGGATGGATGCAGCAAACCACCATGGCATGTGTATACCTGTGTAACAATCCTGCAGGACCTGCACATGTACCCCAGAATTTATAATTTAAAAAAAAATGAGCTTGTGAAAACTTGCTTAACATAATTTTTCTTAGCATACACAAAGTAAAACAGTGATATAACACTGCACATTCATTAGAACAATTAATATGAAATAACTAGTTATATGAGAACAACTGGAACTCATAATTATTGCTGGCACATATTTAAAAATTATGTAACCACTTGGAAAAGAAATTTTCAGTTTCTTATAAAATTAAATATATATGTGCCTTATGAATCAGCAAGCCTACTCCTAGAGGCACTAAAGATATATAAATATATGTCCATATAAATCTGTACATGATAATTTGTAGCTGCTTAATTTATAATTGCCAAAATTTGTAAACAGTACAAATCTGCATTTACTGGTGAAATTATAACCATATTACAGTATATCCTTAAATGGAACAGTACATATTATATATAAGAATGTACTAGTTACACATTTATTTGAGTCCTAGCCTTAGGCTGTTTGTATAAAATGCCTCTCAAGTGATTGCATACTGTAGAACTAAAGTACCTGACTGTACTAGACCATTTTTGTGCCACTATAAATACCCAAGGTAGTATAATTTATAAAGAAGAGAGGTTTGGTTGGCTCCTATTTCTGATGGCTATCAAGGAAGCCTGGAACCCACATCTTCTCAGCTTCTCTTGAGGACCTCAGGAAGCTTACAATCATGGTGTAAGTCAAGAGGGGAGATAGCACATCACATGGAGCAAGAGAGGGAGAAGGAGGAGGTCCCAGACATTCTTAAACAACCAGGTATCCGGTGAACTGAGTGAGTACACATCACTGAGGGGATGGTACTGAACTATTCAGGAGCAATCTCCCCAGGATCCAAACACCTCCCACCAGGCCCCACCTCTAACACTGCGACTCACATTCTAACATGAGATTTGGAGAGGACAAACCTCCAAAATATGTCACTGACTTTCCAGAAAAAGCAACCATGAACAGAAAATAGATTAGTCATTGCCAGTGGCTGGGAGTAGAAACAAAATGGTATTGATTTATAGTGGGCTAGAGGGAAACATGTGGGATGTTGGATGTTTTATATTTTTATTGTGATAGTGACAATATATATGACCATATACATTTGTTAAAACTCACTGAATATAACTGTTGGTAATTATACTTACATTAATCTTTTTTAAAAACAGAAGTAATTGTTTGAACCTGGGACATAAAGGTTGCAATGAGCCGAGATTCCGCCACTACACTCCAGCCTGGACGACAGAGCAAGACTCTCTCTCATAAATAAATAAATAAATAAATAACCGTATGTTGCTGAGGTCATGATCTGACTCATTAACATACTGGTAGTGAAAGTATATATTAATATATTGACTTTGTATTACTAATTGACAGTACCTGCTAAGATTCATTGCAAACATACCTAACATCAAGTAATTTTATGACTAGTTACACAGTCAATGAAATGTGTGTGTATATGTATCTATATACACACATATGTGTGTATATATATACATAGGTGTATGGATATATACACACACACACCTATGTATATATAGATACATATACACACATTTGTGTGTGTGTATATATATGTGTATACATATATATATGTGAATACATATATGTCTACATATATTTGTGTCTATATACATATATGTATATATATGTGCACAGAAAATACGCATATGTGAATCCATGATAATAATACTCCCAATAGCCTTAATGTGGAAACTACTCAGATGTCTATCAAAAATAGAAAAAATAAACTAATTGTGATGTTTTCCCACAATTGTACATTTACAAGAATAAAAATGAGCACACTACACAAAACTACCAAAAAGAATCCCCCAAACTTAATGTTAAATAAGAGATGCCAGACATACAAATTTATTTTTGTATAGGTTCAAAAAGCAGATAAATCTGATTTATTGTTTTAGAAGTAATGATTTCACTACTTTTTTGCAGTGGCATGTTGGAATGGCTCCTATCTGCTCCCAAGAGCAAATTCTATGCTGTTCTTTCTAATCCCTCATTCAGTGACCTTATGTTGGTAGCTTAAAATAGATCACAGTGTGACTGTTGACATCCTAGTAGGGGAAAATTCTACAAATTGGGAGTTGGTTTATTTGCTTTCCCATAGTCCTAATTACTCATCACATTACTGGCTTTGTGGGTCAGGTAATGTCTTGGAAGATTAAAAAAAAGGCCTTTTGGAAATTTGCTAACAACATTTCTTAGTTTGGGTGTTAACTCATGGCTAGTTTTGCTTTGGCAAAACCATCAAGTAGGATTACAAGGAGATTCATGTATTCAACCATCTCAAAAGTTCTGTATGGATTGTTATATTTTCTTTAATTTTCTTTTCTCAACAGCTAACACAGTATTTGGTACATAATAAGTCCATAGTAAATTTTTGAATAGTGAATGGGGGGCTGGATAAAAGAAGGGAAGGAGGAAATAAAGAGAAAAGAGAAGGAATAAAGCAGAGAAAAAAAAGAAGAAAAAGAAAAAACGAAGATCTTTGAGAAAAAATAATCTAGTCAGAGCATTTTATTTTATTTTATTTTATTTATTTTTTATTGTCCCTTGGTTCTGGGGTACATGTGCAGATCATGCAGAATTCTTGCATAGGTACACACATGGCAATGTGGTTTGCTGCCTCCACCCCCTACCCCCGTCACTATATTTTAAAAACATCAAAAGGATATATTTAGTTTATCAAAAAATATTTTTTCTGGTCTAGAGAGTGATAAGAATTTATTCTCGAAAATAATGTTACTTTTGAAATTTTTATTTGAATTACATTATAATAAACATTAAATAGTCATTTTATTATACTAGTTTACATTCTAGTAGAGCATGTGATGTGATGCTGAAACCCTGAAATAGCTGGTAACCAGTTTTATATAGATGTGCTGTTCTTCAGCTTCTTTAGATACTTATCATTTGGCTTTTGTTACTACTGCATTTAAAAATATTATCAAGAGACAAAAATATAATCAAATATATCATTTTATATGACAAAATTATATATCTCTACATAAATGTTATTTTGGGAATACCAATTGTGCACTTCCCTCACAAATAAATTCAGTGAATTTTCTTTTCTGTTAGCATTCCCAGTAAATGATAGTGGCAAGGTGAAACTAGTTTTATACAAATTTAGATGGCTGATGGAATTTGAAGGTGCCTAGCAGTTTTTGTGTTCCACTTACAAAGGTAGGAAACAACAGTTATTTTGTAATATTTATGAAATGCAGATGAAAACACTACATTTTAGTGAGTATCCGTTTCCGAGAGCAAGAGGAGCACTACTAATTCCACTAATTTATGCTATGTTCTTTTAATATACTCATCAAATAATGTCAGACCACTACGTTTCTGTGGTTCTTTGTATCCTCCTCTGTTAAGATAATTTTGACAAGTTAGAAAATCTTCTATGAAGTCTATAATTCAGCACTGGAAGTTCTCATTTTAAATCCGTAAAAACTTTTTTTTTTTTTTTTTAGTTTTTAAGAAAATTTAGTCCCTATTTTATTTTTAATCATTATATATGATCACCCAGATAGCATATACTTTTATTTTTTCAATTTTCCAAGGATGGAAAAATATTTAATAATTCAGATTATTTAAGCATATAATAAATTTAGTGAAATAACTTCTTATTTACTAATCTCTTTAAACATTTTTTCTCATCAAAATAAATAATATATATGAGACTTAAAAATAATAAGCTACCCAAATCTACAATTTAAAATGCATTTCCTATACTCAGTCTGCAATATAATTTTATAGGGAAAAAATTATTTGTCATGTTGATTTTGTAAACTACAATGTGATTTTTTCAGATTTCTATAAATTGTCTTATATTTCTCCCACCAGTTTTTAAGAGTAGCATTTCCCAAACAACTAATCTTTTGTATCTAACAATTTAGATGATTAACATTTAAAAGTGAAATTCTGAAGTATTTAAAGTTTATATAATAAAATCTTATATCTATGAATTATCATGTAAAATATATAAATAATTTGTTATAATGTGAGACCTATGTTTGTTAATCAGAAATCACTAAAAATAATTAACTTTAACCACTTATAATCTTGTCATAATTTATCTAATTTATCCTTTAATATTTAAAAAGGAGTGATAAACTTCTTACATGGTATTTGCAGAAAAAATGGAGGTGATTTTATGTACCCATGGGAAAAAAATGAAAGTATACTCTAGTGAAAAGGAAACATGCATAAGATATATTTTGATATGGACAGTAACTGTTACTGATGAATTAAGCGAATTATACAATTATTATATTATGCTAATTATGTAAGCTATTGTGCTAATTACATAATTAAATTTATTATGCTAATTACATAATTGCATAATGTCTTTGAATTACTTCACAACAAGATTTCTTTTCATGGCATTCATTTTTGCCTAAGTACTAGAATATTATTGACCTATAAAGCATACAAAAAGTCTTTTCATTTATGGCTTGGAAATATATTTGGATTTTATTTATATATAATGGCAGTCCTTGAATATTCATATCTACTTTCATGTTTCCTAATTATCTTGCAATTAGAGATGTAATTATTTCTGGTCTGGTTGGTGAACAGAAATGGTATTTGTCACTTTTAGGACATGGAATTTAAGACCCTATAGATTTGCTTCCTTGCTCTGGTGACCTGGAACCACTTGGGCCATGTTATGTATCTGTAGCTCGTGTTTTTACTGACTGGTGGGCAGATTCCCAATTTTTGTTACTGCCGATTTATGTAAGAAATGAGCAAAAGCTATAAGGTTTAGAGAAAGTAAAGTCATAGATATTTTTATGTATATAATTGTTGCAGCACAGTCTAACTTAACCTAAATCATATAAGCTAGTGTTAAAAATCTATTTACTTCTTTCTCTCAACACATATACTTTCTCCTCTAGTTTTCTAAATTCTCCATAATCTTATTCAGTATTCATATGGATCTAAAACTAAAGACTCTAATATCTAGTTATAAGCTCTTCTATTTTTTTCCAAATTTGTTTTGTCTTTCCTAAATCCTAAATGGTTGACATGTGGAATTGGGGATATAGTATTCTTGTGTATTATTTCCTCTCTTGTCATTTGAATAAAGGTAATACTTGCATTTCAATAAATCAAACATTGAAATTAATAATTATTTAGCATTCTATGTAAAGTGAGAAATTTAGCAGTAAATATGTTAAGAAAAAGTTTATTTAATTGTTTTAACAACATGGAAGGAAATGTTAGATTTAGGAACTTGTCAATTTTTTTCCATCTGTGTCCCTCAGCACTGCATTCTGTCTGTGTTAGCTTGATTCTCCAAGTGTAAGTGGACTTTCTCCATGGAGAAGAGAATTGTGAGGCCATAGTAGCTACAGGCTTCCATAAAATGGAAGTTAATAGTAAACAGACCCATACACAAAGTGAAGAAATAACCTACAGAAAAGGAAAATATATTTGCAAACTATTTACATGATAAGGGATTAACAACAAGAATATATAAGGAATGCAACTCAACAGCAAAAAAATAGTTTGAAAAATGTGCAAATGATTTGAGTAGACATTTCTCAAAATAAGACATGCAAATAACCAACAGGTATCATACAAAATGCTCAATATCATTAATAACTAGGGAAATGAAAGTCAAAACCGCAATGAGATGTCATCTCACACAAGTATATGACTGTTATATAACAAGATGGAAAATAATAAATATTATATTATTATTAACTGGTATATTTTTAAGTACAAAAAAGAATTAAGACCTGTCATTAACAATATCATGAATGAAAATGAATGACATTATATTGGGTGAAATAAGCCAGAAACAAAAAGACAAATCTCACTGTCTCACTCATATATCCAAGTTAAAATAATTAATTCCATGGAAGTACTGAGTAGAATGGTAGTTTCTAGAGGCTGAAAACGGTAACAGGGAGGGGGAATAAAAGGATTCTTTAATGGGTACACAAATACGGTTAGATAGAAGGAGTAAGATCTATTATTCAATTACAACACTATGATTTTTAATTTACTGTATATTTCAAACTAACTCAAAAATTAGATTTGGAATGTTCTTAACATATAGAAATGATAAGTATTTGAGATGATGGATATCTCAATTACCCAGATTTGATCATTACACATTATGTGCTTGGGTAGATATATCACATGTACCCCATTAATATGTACAGCTATGATGTATCTATGCAAATTATAATTTTAAAAATTAGGAAAACATAAGTGGTTTTCTAATTAGAAGTGCCAAAAGACATACATGAAGTATGACTTATTTTACCAGAAAATCATACACCAAAACTGCAGGTATTAACTGCGGGTGTATAGGTGTTAAAAGAGTTATACCTAACTATAATGAAAGGACTGTTACTAATCTGACTGTTCTGAAACACATCTAACACATTAAGTTTAAATTGAGCTGACAAAAGAGAAGTGAGAGACATCTTGGTATTCTAAATTGTCTGTGGGGGAAAATAGTAGATATTGATTTTTAATGGAATTTATAGGTTGGTTTTGTTTTAAGGGGACCTTGAAAAGCCTTAATATTGGAAACAGTTTTGCATTTTATTTTTTGTTTTTATTGTGTTTCAGCTATATGTTTATGTTCAATTATGCTCATATGCATCTTCACTTTTTGCAAGTTTTGTTTATAGATATGGGTGAACAAATTGAATATATTCTTGAATTCATACATAAAATAATGGTGACGTGTTGGTGTAAATTTGGGATTCCCCTAATATACCATGGTGAATGTATTTGGAAACTTCTGGAGGAATTTTCAAGGTCTAAACAAACAACCTAGATTTTTCTGATGAATCTATCTTACTAAAATTGGAAATAATTGTTAAAACCACAAATATAGTATATCCACAATTCAAGCATTTCATTATTTTCCTATATAAAATATCATAAATAAGTGCAGTAATTACCAAAACTAAAGTTGCTTATTTTCAAACTTTATACTGATGATAGAGTATAATGAAAATTCTAAGAATTCTATGGAAAAATACTCAGTCATAATGTAAATATAATAAAGTCAAGAATATTTTATTGATACATAGGATGTTATATAGAAAGGGAGGAATGGAAAGCCAGTCTGTTATTAGAAAGGCATTATCGATTATTACCATAAATGTATTATACTATTTTTATAAGAGCAGCTTTACAGGTGAGGTTATGCTGCCATTAATATATTTGATTTTCTGCAAAGTATTCTATTCTTTGTTTTCCACATATTTATTTGTAAGACTGGCTGTATATGAATCATGTCTTACATATCTGTGTGGCAAATGCAGTCTGCTTCTATAGTCTGACTTTTACATATGTTTTCAGAATTCATAGTCCTAATTTCAGTGTTCTGTAATTGATATTTTTCTTATGGATACTGTTTTTGCATTTTCTTTAAAAAACTGTTGTCTACATCAATGTTATGAAAGTGTCTACCTTTATCAAAGAGGCTTATAATTTTATATAGCATTTTAACGTCTAAACTTTATGTGGAAAAGAGTTAACCTGATCCAATTATTAGAAAGACAGTGTTTTCCTCCTAAGGCAGTACAGGGTCACTTTGATTAGAAAGCTATTTTGACAATATACTTGCATGCAAGTTTCTGAACTATTATCTTCATGTAATATTTTTAATGTATTTTGATCATTTTCTTACGTTAATATATATAAATGGTATTAATTTAGACATGGCATCCAACAATCTTTTTAAATTTACTTATTCTAAAATTTAATGTTCTTTTGTTTTTACTATGTATAGAGTAATATATGCAGAAGTAATATTTTCTCATTCTTTCATCTTTTGTAATATTCATATATTAATTTTTTTCTAGGTTTTAAAAAATTCTAATGCATCCAATTAGATATTTAATTGAAATGGTAGTAGTAGGCATTCTTTTCATGTTCCTTACCTTTAGGGAAAAGGCATCAATAATTTACCATTATATATGCAATATTCTGTGGATATTTTAAAAGTATTCCTTAATGGTTTGAGTTTCTGTTTCTATTTTGAAATGAATTTTTAAAAATCTATATATTTCAAGTGATTTCCACTTATTTGCCTATTATTCATGAGGTTATAAACAGACTAAAAATGCAACCTACTAAACAGTAGGAAATATTTGCAAATCATGTATCTGATAAGGAGTTAATATCCAGAATAGAGAAATAACTCCTATAACTCAAGAACAACAAAAACAAAAAACTGATTCAATTAAAAAATGGAAACAACTTAAGTTGGCATTTCTCCAAAGACGATATTCAGATTGATAGGAAGCACATGAAAATTTTCTCAGTCTTACTATTTGCTAAGGAAAACACAATTGAAAGTCACAAAAGAGATATGCCCTCACATTACAATGGCCACTACCAAAATAACAGAAAATAGCAAAGTGTTGGTGAGAATATGGAGAAAATAGAATACTTGTGTACTGTTAATGGTCAAGTTAAGTGATGCAAATGCTTTGGAAAGCAGTGCAGCAGTTCTTCAATAAAGTAAAAATAGAATTATTGTATGATCCAGCAATTCAGTTTTGGAGATTCCAAGAGATATTTGCAAACAGATATGATTTGGCTGTGTTCCCACCCAAATCTCATTTAGAATTTTAGTTCTCATAATCCTCACATGTCCTGGGAGGGACCTGGTGGGAGGTCATTGAATTATAGGGGTGGTTACTCCCATGCTGTTGTTCTCATGGTAGTGAATAAGTCCCATGAGATCTGATGGCTTTAAAAATTAGTGTTCTCCTGCACAAGCTGCCTTGCCTGCCACCGTTTAAGAAATGCCTTTGCTTCTCCTTCACCTTCCACAATAATTGTGAGGCATCCCCAGCCATGTGGAACTGTAAGTCCATTAAATCTATTTTTCTATATAAATTATCTAGTCTCAGGTATAGCTTTACTAGCAGCATGAGAGTGAGCTAATACACACACTCTTGTTTATAGTTGCATTATTCACAGTAATCAAGATATAGAAGCAATCAAAGTATGCATGAACAGATGAATGGATAAACAAAATGTGATATATAGGTACAATAAAGTATTATTAAGCTTTAAAAAGGAAGGAAATTAGAACACATACTATAACATGGATTAACTGTGAGAACATTATGCCAAGTAATCTGGTAATATAAAGACACATACTGCACAATTTCACTTATAACATATTTCTGAAGCAGCCAAATTAATCACCTTACATTTGGCTCATCATGGAAAACAAAGATAACTCAGAAGCAATCTGGTATCAACTGCTGATCTTATGGGCGGAAGGAAATGATTATTGAGAGATCCTATAATAATCTGTATTGGTGGAAGTGGGAGGGGGTTGCTAAAATGCAGCTCAGTCATTTATGGATCAGCCACAAGAAATGCTTAGAGCAGAATATAATGAAGATTTATTAATTAGAGATTTTGAAATATTTTAGAACTTCACAAGCAAACAGATAAGGGACATGAATTTTAATAATTTTTTGCAAAAGTAACAAAGGCAAGATTCATTTATAAATTGTTTATAATGTTAAATATGTATTCCAATACAATCAACTGAATACTTTGCAACATCACTCTTGTACTGAAGTAGTAGTATATATTTTTCTAATTTTATACTTTTTTCTTTCAGGTTTTTAAATTTTAATCTGATCAATTCCATACTTTATTTATATAATTTCAGATGCAGTTTATTAATAGGAATATTTATAGAAAATATCAATTTACCTATATATTCTTTATTTCTTTATTTCTGAAAAGCTAGGTAATTATTGTCCTCTAGTATATATGTACCTTATTCATCATATTTGTCAATAGTGCTTAACCCTGTTCCTGACACATAAGCATTTAATTAATGTTGACTGCATACTGTCCATCACCATTAGGCAAGATGTTGGTGTTGGGTTTTGCACAAAATCTTTTACCATCTTATGGAAGTTTTCTTATATTTTCAGTTTTCTGAATATTGTGATCATGAAATGCTGTTACATTTTTCCAAATGCGTACACTGTGACAAATAAAAAGGACATTTTTTTCTTTCTTCATTTCATTAACTAGTGTATTACATTGACTGATTTTCTTACCTCAAATCACCAGCATTCTTGGAATAAATCCCACTCTGTCATAGTGTGTAATCCTTTAATCTACTGTTGTATTTGTTTTGGTAGTGTTTTGATGAGGATTTTGGCAACTATCTTCATAATAGTTATTGGTCTGTAATTTTTTTTGTAATGTCTTTTTCTGGCTTTGTTGTCAGGGCAATGATACCTTCATAGAATGAATTAGAAAATCTTCACTCTTCACTATTTTAGAAGAATTTGAGAAGAGTTGGTGTTAATTATTATTTAACTATTTGGTAGAATTCAAAAATGAAGCTATCTGGTACAGGACTTTTCTTTTAGAAAGTTTTTTTTTAATTTTCTAATTTAATTTCTTTACATGATACAGGTCTACTTAAATTTTCTATTCCTTCTTGAGGCAGTTTAGGTAATTTGCATGTTTCTCGGAATTTATCTATTTTATTATAGGCTGTCTAATTTATCGGTTTATAAATATGTATACTATTCTTTTGCAATTCATTTTTCCACTTTTTTTGTTAATGTAGCTGAAGTTTTGTCAATTTTACTAATCTTCACGAAAAAGTCTCTTTGTTTTGTCGACTGTAGTTACTATTTTTCTACTTTGTATTAATATTTCTGTTCTAAGTTTTAGTGTTTTCTTCTTTGTGCTAGTTTTGAAATTAGTTTGATCTTCCTTATATTCTCAAGGTCTAAAGTTACTTAATCTATTAGAGATCTATCTCATTTCTCTAATGTAATTATTTAATGGTATAAATTTCTCTCCAAGCCCACACAGTGTAGCATCTCATACATTTTAGTATGTTACAGTAATTTGCATCTTGTCTCTAAGCAATTTCTAATTCCACTGTGGTTACTACTTTGATACATTATTGTTTGAGTGTTTAATTACTTTCAATATATGTGTGAATTTCCTAGTTTTCCTCCTGTTGTTAATTGATAACTGCATTTTATGTAGTCAGAAAATATTCTTTGCATTATTTCTGTCATTTTTTAATTTATGGAAACTTATTTTGTTGCTTACCATACAAACTTTCCTGGAGAGTGTTATATGTGCTACCGAGAAAAATGTGTATTCTGCGGGTATTACTCAGAGTGTTGTGTGTTTGTTTGTTAGGTCTAATTGGTTTACAGTATTCTTGAAGTCCTCTATTTTCTTATTGACCTTCTGTCTGGT
Organism: Cheracebus regulus; assembly: GCA_963574635.1. Lineage (NCBI taxonomy): Eukaryota > Metazoa > Chordata > Mammalia > Primates > Pitheciidae > Cheracebus > Cheracebus regulus. Next base: position 58,015 of record CAUYQU010042411.1, read on the forward strand.
TGTTCCATCCACAATTGAAGGTGAGATATTGAAGTATATTAATATACAACCATCTATTTCATTGCTCAACTACATCAGTATTTTCTTTATATATTTAGGGGCTCTATTGTTTGTTGCATGTATATTTGTAATTGGTATGTCTTGTTGATGAATTGACCCTTTTATCATTATAGAATGTCTTTCTCATTCTCCTGTATCACTTTTGAATGAAAGTTTATTTTGTCTGATATTACATAGCTACCCCAGCTCTCTTTTGGTTACTATTCTCATGGAATATCATTTTTCTATTCTTCCACTTTCCATGTATTTATGTCTTCATATGTAAAATAAGTCTCTTAAAGACATTATATACATGGATTCTTTCTATTTTACTTTTATAATACGTTCTGTCAATTTCTACTTTTTGATTAGAGAATAAAGTAATTAGTGATAAAGATAAAATTGTTTCCATTTTATTATTTGTGTTTTGTATGTTTTGATTTTGTAAGCTTCTCCTCCCAGGCTTTATGTAGTCTATTGTATACCTCAAATGTAAGTAATATTTTGCTACATGCAGCTGTGAAGTTTTGTTCATTTCTCAATGTTTTGGAACAATGCTTACCACTTTCTGTCTCTAGTGAGTTTCAAATTAAATGAAACAAAGACTAACACATTATACCAGTCCTTCAGATAGCACTTAAACAGTTTAAAAAAGGCTGATGCAGTAATATCAGCTTAAGCTCTGATGCACTCCAGAACCAAAAACTAGAATTCCATATGAGAAACATCAACTGCCATTTTCAAGACCCCACCAAGCAAGTAAGATAAAGGCAAATAAAAATATCATAAAAATCTCCGACTTATTTGAAGATGCCTTTTTCTTGTGTTGGTGTTTGTTGTGTAGCTGTAAACATTTGACTGTTTCCCACAGTACTCACCAACCTGGTTCTGACAGTTCTTGCTTGTTTTGCAATATTAACACAATGTAATGCATTTACATGAACAAAAACTATGAGGAAATTCTTTAAGCTATTAACATTTTCTTCTGTTCCTGGACACTTCATGCTATGCTGGCATAGGCTATATATGTATGTGACTATGCACATGTGCATGTGTATGTATTCACATGCTTATATAATTTTTTCTTTTGTCAGTTATTCTTAGATAACTAGTAATTCTTTTATATTATCAGTAATTTCTCTCCATAAATTTGTATCTAATTTCCCAGGAAAGGAATATGTATGTATTTAAAGAAATATCTTAAAAGTGGCTTATTCAGTGTGGTACATGATCTCTTTTGTAACATTTCAAGTTCAAATGTTTTGAAAATGTGAACAAAAAATTTATAGGAGTGAGGTTTCAGCTTTCATCAATATTTCACTATTGTCCCATACAGTGGTTACCTCTGACATTATTTCTATCTATGCCCTTTTAAATATCACGATGTTTAATATCATAATGTTTTGTTTTTATCATGTCATTTGGGGCTTAATCTGAATTTTAGTATTTTGTAGGTTTCCGTTATTGTCATATTCTTTATAAGCATTCATATTTATAATTTTCTACTAGCTTACAAAATGTCAGTCTCTTAAAGGACTACCTTTGCAGCAAGATGTTGACAAACTTTCATTTCAAGTAGATTAAGTGAAAAAATAAAAGAAGTAAAGATTAATATAAAATGTGAAATAAAAAATGAAACCATTTACTTTTTACTTTAGATTCTAGATTTTATAGTTAATTTTTTATTAATATTATATTGTACATTTATTAGTGAAAATATTGCCTAAAAATCAGGTAATAATGTGAGTATAATGGTTCAATTCCACAATAAAATACAAAAATATTCAGAAATATATTCAACAAAAGAAAAACAATAAATGAAAATAGGTACTTAATTATATACATAAAATTATTGCAGGATACAATACCAAGACTTTAGATCTGGAAATGAAACTAAGCATGATTAAATACCAAGGGAGATCAAAGAAAAATAAAGGAAAAGTTGCCTAATAAGTTTTTAAGAGATGAATCAGTCTCCTGCGGAGAATGAGAGAACTAGAGTGATCTCACTTGAATTTCAGTGGATTCTGAATAACGTTAATATACAGTGATCAAATGGCTGAAAACATAAGTTTAGGACAATAGTAGAGTGAATACTGGTCTTTGAATAGTCTGTTGTGGTAGATCTCTAGGACCAGTGCTTACTTAATATGTGAGAAAAAATAAAGCTTCTAATAGTGACTCAGAGAATAATTTGTAAAGATATGGAATCAATGAGCAAGAAGTATGTATATATGAGGACATAAAGAAAATCAATGAATAGTTGATATTTTCATAAAACTTGATAAAGTAGGTGTAGAACTTAGATAATAAATTCTAAACAAAATTATGTTGATTCAGAAATGCCATGACCAAAGATGTCATGCAAAATTGATGAAGTGATTTACCTCTAGATTTCTTCTGGTGAAATTGTAAAATGTATTAGTAAAGACATAATTCCAGAAACATTTAAGAAAGATGAAATCAAAATTTGCCTATGATAGAAAAATGTCAGTTTGGCCTTATCTACTTTTCTACTAATAAATGGGAGAAGACAAGGAACATAATCATGGTGTGAAGAGAGAGTGATTGTAACCCAACTTTGCCCAGTTGTGTTTTTATAGATTTCATATTACGAAAGAACAACATAAGTTATGTACACTAAGTAAAATATGTTAAAACAACATTTCAACAGAAAATGTATAAATTACATGAAAATTTAGTTGAACAAAAAACAATAAGCAACCATTAATATGCGAAAAATGAGTATGTATCTTGTTAATAATAAAACAAATAAAAATTAAAACTAAACTAGAATTATATTAGCCACCTATTTGAGGATAAAATTACAAACTTAACACTCAATATTACTCAAAGATAAAAAAGAACAACTCAATATTTTTGATAGAAAAATATTAATAAAGATGAAAACCACAAATAAATGATTGAATAAATGTGTTACATAAAAGACAAACAATTCTGTGTGTATTATAATGAGAGTTAAAATAACGGACAGAACAAAAATTTTAGCAGGTATACCAACTTTAAATATGTAATAAATGTAAAATAATATATGTTAGAATGTAAATATATACTTTGAGCACAGAAGCTAAAAGTGAAAAGTATGTAAATTCACGATTCAAAAGCAGTAAAATACACAGATATGTGTAATAAATGTATGCATTGTAGAAACACATAATTATACACAAAATAATATTTAACATCACTAATTGAAAATTATCAAGTTAAAAAGAGAAACAACCTTTTGAAAATTACTATCAAAAATTCAAAAAATAAAAGGTATGAAAATAAGTTTAGCTATATTTATTGCAGTTGTAATATTATTAGTGTTATTTTCTTTTTATACTTTAAGAATGTTCTATATATTATATGAATAGTATAACACTAAAGCAATGCATAGGCATATGGTTACAATTGGAATAATAATGAGAAATATGAATGTGTGGGATTTTATTCTAGGCTCATATTAATGATTGTGTTGTTTTTTACTATTACAATTATTTCTATATTATTTAACCACTATAAAAATGTAAATTCAGACTTTTTTTGCTTAGATAGGAGTATCCAGTGAAAATCATATTGCCAATTTTTTCCAAAGCCATACAATAATCCGTAGTTTAAAGAGGATGTACCAAAGAAATAATTCTAAATAAAGGATAAAATATTTGTAGCAGCATACTTACAAAATAATCAAAATATTCAAAGTGAAGTGAGAGATAATTTTGGAGAAGCAGAAAAGGGCCAAGTCATGCAAGATTTCACTAGGCTATAATAGGAGTTTGGACTTTATTAGAAGGGTGATACAACCTTTTTAGAGGACCTTTACTTGGGAAGTAACATGATCTGATTCTCATGATTTTAATTTCTTAGGAAAGTAGCATCATGAAGTGAATAAGAATGTGGACTCTATAGTGCCATGCTTTGAATCTTTTACTTTTATCTTTTGTATACCTACTATAGATTTTCATTGTCAGTGTATATACTGTAGGTTTTTGTTTTCTGTGCATCTACTATAGGTTTTTCTTTTGTGGTTGGACGGTGAAGAGGGAAAAGGGGGCTAGTTAAATAGGTTAGTTGAATAGGAGGATTAAGTCCTACTGATCTATAGACAGTATGTGACTACAGTTAATAATAATTATTATATATTTTAAAAATTTCTAAAAGTGTGTAGTTTAAAAGTTATCATCACAAAATAATAATATGGGTAGTGATAAATATGCTAATTAGTCTTGTTTAATCTTTCACATTGTATATATATCTTCAAATTGTACCCCATAAATATATACAATTATTATTTGTTGATTAAAAATAAATTTTTAAAAAATATGAACTCTGTAGCCATACTACCTGGATCCAAATCTGAGATTTGTTATTCACTAGCTCTGTTGCCCCAGACAAATTGCTTAACCTAGATATGCTTCAATCTCATCTGTCTAATGGGAATACTATAATAGTAAAAACCTCATGTAGTTTTCATTAGGATTAAGTGAGATATATAATATATTGCAATATAAAATGTTCTATGGGGAATAGATAGTGGGTAGTGGAACAAGAGTTTGAGGGAACTAGTTTAGAAGTTATTGAGTCTTTGAAGTTTTGAAAAGTGTTGGAACTAAGTATTTTAAATGCAGCGCCTGTAAACTTTACTGAAAAACAGAATGTGAGAAATGAGAAGTAAGCAATTCAAGGATCTATTTTTGGCCTGAATAGCATAGTGTTATTATTTAAAGTGGGAGAGAATGGAAAAGAAGCAATGTAGAGCTGGCTATTATATATCTAGTTAGAAATGTTAAACAGAACTCAAGGGAGAGATGATAGCCAGGAGCTTACAATTGGAATTTATATCTTTGAGACTAAAGGAGAGAATATAAGTATGCGTAGACAGAAAATGAAACCAGGAGTTCACCAACATTTAACCATTGAGAAGAAAAGGAATAATCAGTAAAACAAACTGAGAATGAGCAGCCAGTGATTTAGGAGAGAAATTAATAGAAAATTTTTATGTCTTAATATTTACTGAAATAATTTATGCTGCAAATGTACTTATCATTTATTTGTACAACTATGTGAAAGTGCATAGAGAAAAAATATGTTACATTCTAGAATCTTAATAGGATTTGACTTCTTTTCTCTGGTTTTTTATTCCCCTACTGAGGGAAAATATTATTTGTATAATGGAAAATGGGGAGAATATTTAAACTAACACAGAAGGAAATAAAATGTGTTAAAATATATTTATGGAATTTATAGAATAAATATTTGCTGGGATAGCACTAATTATGCAGTACATTGAAACACTAATATTTTGTGTGACTGGAAAACTAAAAGTCCATCAAAAAAGCAAATGGAAATCCACATTCGTTTTGTTTTTAAGATGTTGATATGGATCAATGTATAACTTCTATAATATATGGTTCAGGCAATTTCTAAATGTATTACTTATGTAGACAATGTGAATTATTTAAGACATAGGTTATCTATCCCAAGAGATATTTTAATAACTTTTCTAAGTAAGTTTTCTTGGTGAATCTCATTTAGTGTAGATGTAAGAGGAAAGAATCCCAATATTGGTTAATTTCAAATTTTTATTTTTATTTATTTATTGAGATAAAATCTCACTCTGTTGCCCAGGCTGGAGTAAAGTGGCAGCAATCTCCACTCACTGCAAATTCCGCCTCCTGAGTTCAAGCAATTTTCCTGCCTCAGTCTTTCTAGTAGCTGGGATTATATGTGACCACCACCATGCCTGGCTAATTTTTGTATTTTCGGTAGACACAGGGTTTCACCATGTTGGCCAGACTGGTCTCGAACACCTGACTTTAGGTGATCTGACCACCTCTGCCTCCCAAAGACCTGGGATTACAGGTGTGAGCCACCATGTCTGGCCTCAAATTTTTAGATTGTTGTTATAAATAACAATGTCATGACTGAAGCACACTTGTGAGTCAAGAGCAAGCAAACCTCAATTGTATTGGTATGAAAAATGTAGAGAAGTGATAGAAAAAATCATTTATAACTGGAGAAAATAAAAACAAAATCAATCAAACCAAACCGAAACAAAAATGACTGTTTTAACACTCTTCCTGTGTTTTTTGAATTTATGATTAACTTAGACTCAAGGAACAAATATTCAAAATGAGTCATTTTTAATATGTATAATAAGTAGAAGTGAAATTCTGCATGTAGAAAAAGCCAATGAATAAGAAAATTATTGCAAGGGATGACCTTAGAGTTCATCTAGTTCAAATGAAAAAAATGAAAAATTGTGCTTATTTTCAATGTGTCAGAAATTCTTTTATAATGTTTTAGTGTTTAAAAATAGAAAAATGCCTTAGTATAAGAACTCAAGTTCCCATTAAACAAAATATATAAAAATGAGATATAAGAATTGATTAGCATAATATCTAAGTATTTATGTAAAAAGGAAATATTTCAATACTCAACTGTTAAAACTGACTTTGCTGCTTTTCCTATATTTCCTCTCACTAGTAGTTCCAGGATTGCTGAGTTGCTTTCCTGGTAATCATATAAACCTGAGTGCCTCTCAGATCCAGAGTGCCTGTTTGTTTCAATACCTCTGATTGTCCTCTCACCTACAATGCTCCTAAATATTTTTCACTAATATAATCACATGTTAATCTTGGAATTTAATACACCTTGTATATTAAAAAAATCAGTTGCTGTGTAATTAATTACTACTCTTTTATGTTAGATTTTCTTGAATTCCACAACATAAAAATTTCACAGTCTTATTTTCAGTTTTTAGATATGCTAATCTCCATGTTTTAATTATTTCTATTAATTAATGCTGTATATATTCTAATTATTTACACCTTTTAAAGAAAGACAGTGCAAGGGCATATTAATACAAAATCATTTTTTTCATAATCCCTTAAAACCAAACACCACATGTTCTCACTCATAAGTGGGTGTTGAACAGTGAGAACACATGGACACAGGGAAGGGAACATCACACACTAGGTCCTGGGGAGTGGGGGGCTAGGGGAGGAATAGAAGGGGGTAGGGGGATTGGGGAGAGATAGCATTAGAAGTACCTAATGTAAATGACGGGGTGATGGATGCAGCAAACCACCACCATGGCATGAGTATACCTATGTAACAAACCTGTGCTATCTGCAAGTGTACCCCAAAACTTAAAGTATAATAAATTAAACAAAAAAAGAATACAAAGAAGTGAGGAGAAGACTACCTCCAGACTTACTATCAGATGGTGATCTCATGAAATAAAGAATGTTTAAGGTAGATTCTGCTCACCAATGAAGCTACTGATGTCAACAGCTCTGAAAGACCCCATTGATACTAGCTGTTCTGAAGGAACCCAGGAGGAGCTGACTCACTAGAGAATGCAGTTTCCACATTCTGATGATTTTATCCCCTTTGCCAAGACTGATCAATGACCCCAATTTTCCAGCCCTGGCACTATATGACATTCTTAATGTTCTTAAAAATCCAGGCCCAGAACTCCTTTGGGACATAGACTTGAGGGTTTCCTTTCATCTCCTTTCTCAACACCCTGTGATCATTAAACAGTTTCCAATACAAACCCTGCTATCTCAATGTATTAGTTACTAAAAAGCAGACATATATACCTGTTGGTCCTCTTAAATCTTTAATTAGCCATGATTTTCCTTCCTATATCAACAACTGTAGGCCTTAATGCTTTGTATGATTTAGTGCCAAGAGAAAAAATGCATCCGGAGGAGACAGAGTCAATATTCCACCTCTTTGGGATCTGAAATAGCCATTCACAAATTTTGGGCTCTTTAAGAGATGGCTGAGTGAGCAGAAAACAGATATTTTACAATGTGTAAAACTGTGGCAGGTATGAGGGTTCCTGACACTTACATGAAAATGGGGTTGTTTCTACACAACAGGGCACAGAAGAGTAAAATGAAAAAAAGGAGTTTCTCTGGACTTGTCTTCACACTAATGTGCCTGTTGACAAAAACCAGATGAAGAATTTGCAGTCCAATAGGCAGGATCACCAAGGAGTAAAATCCTTTGGGAGTGATGGGCTGCATATCCTTATCAGATCAAGAACCCTAGCCAGTTATGGTGACGGTCAAAATAAAAGGGAACAAAGAATGAACTTCAGAGAAAATACTTTCCTGAAAATGATCTGACACAAGTAAAAAATGAAATATTATTTTATTTACTATCTAAAAATATAACATCATTTCTATTTTCTCTACTTTTTAATATAGGATATCATTGTGCTAGTTACATCTATGATTTAATCTCAAAATGTCATGTGATTAATTATAAACCCGAGATGGAAAGGATGTCTTTCAGTGATATAAAGCTATCAGTGATGGAATTGAAATTATTTCCTCTGGGAAAGACAAATGTGTACAAGACATAATTAGTTGTATGAGGCATAATTACCATATGTATGCCAGGAACATTTTTAGAAGACTAATTGTGTGATGAAAGATAGTTCTGGTTATTGGACACCTGAGTATAGCTGTTTGTATAAGACAGATAATCAATGTTTCAGATACATAACACACAAATACCTTTCTATTTGGAGGTTATGAAACAAAGCCTCAGGGATAGTTGATTTATTATTCACAGTAGCTGTGGGAGCACTGAGATTCCAGCTATAGCAACACATTTGAGAGTCCATTAGAGGCAAGCAATCAGTGGAGACTGTGTTCAGTAGAATACCAAAATGGGTATTTGCTGTGTTCACTGCCTCTTAGGCTTCCTTTCTTTCTGTCCATTTTCCATTTTGAACTGTCTAGAATTCAACTAATTATTCAAGCTACAAAATCACCTTATGTCATTGTACGTTCAACGTACAATGACATAAGGTGTTTTTGTAGCTTGAATAATTAGTTGAATTATTCACTGGTGTGAATGTACATCAGTTGCTTGACACCAAGAAATCTGACTCTCCATAGCTGTGATGGTTATTTTTAATAGTAGTAGAGCAATACATTATTATTATTGAATTTAATAAAAATTGAAATCAATACATAAACTTCCATTTTGAGCACACATAAAATAATGTTATTCTTTGTGAAATTATGTACCATGTATATATCATAATGCAAACTGTGTTTTCTTTCCTTAGCAGGACTTTTGAGCTGTGATATTCAAATCACTGAACATGATATGAGTAACCTGAATGCTTTTATCCTCATTCTTTAGTAAATATATTGCTTAATTTGCCTGGGCAGTGGTTTAACTATATAGGGATTTATAAAATACACCATTTGCTCCAGTATGCCATAGTGTATGAAAACAATAAAAAGATTCACAGAACCTAAAACAAGCAGACAAATCACATGGTTAAAAGGAAGCTTTAGAACCTTAGGCAAAAGGCACTTCAGACTTAACAACAAGGCAGAAATGTTGCAGAAAATTTTACAGAAATATTTATTGTCATAAGACTAATTTAGAGGTTGGATAAGTCCATTCTGTTTCTTTACCATGATTCAGTTGACCACTTCTTAACATTCCTACTTAACATTGTTTCCTTTATTATTAGTAGCAGTAGTATAGAAATGTGTAAACATTTTTATGCACAAAAATTTCTTTAAATAAAAATATTTTAAAGGCAAAATTTTGGTTATTCCTACTAAAATATTTTCTTAGATCAATTTTTTTTTCTTTTTTAGTGTAATATTTTTTTAATATTTTCTTTAAATTATGTATCAGTGCCTTGTTATCTGCCTTTCCAAGAACAATAAAACACCTCCTTATTCAGTGCTTTATTGATTTAGCTAGAATTTTCAGAAGAATGTTAGATAATTCTGCCAGTTGAAGGCATAAACCTGTTTTTAAAAAACAATATCCCAGCTGCTCCTGTGCCACTGGTGGCTCCTGCACGTGTGCCAGCTCCTGCAAGTGCAAAGAGTGCAAATGCACATCTGGCAAGAGGAGCTGCTGTTCCTGTTGCCCCGTGGGCTGTGCCAAGTGTGTCCAGGACTGTGTCTGCAAAGGGGAGTCAGAGAAGTGCAGTTGCTGTGCCTGATGTGGGGACAGTTCTGCTCCCAGATGTAAATAGACCAACCTGGACAAACCTGGATTGATTTTTTTTTTTTTAATACAACCTGGAACCATTTACTGCATTTCTTTTTCTATTAAATATGCAAGTGACAATAAAAATGCTCATCCTCACTGGTCATTAGAGAAATGCAAATCAAAACCACATTGAGATACCACCTCACACCAGATAGAATGATGATCATAAAAAATCTGGAGACAACAGATGCTGGTGAGGATGTGGAGAAATAGGAACACTTGTACACTGTTGATCGGAGTGTAAATTAGTTCCACCATTGTGGAAGACAGTGTGGCAATTTCTTAAGGATCTAGAAATAGAAATTCCATTTGACCCAGCAATCCCATTACTGGATATATATCCAAAGGATTGTAAATCATTCTATTATAAAGACACACGCACATGTATGTTCATTGCGGCACTGTTTAAAATAGCAAAGACATGGAACCAACCCAAATGCCCATCAATTATAGACTGGACAAGGAAAATATGGCACATATACACCATGGAATACTATGCAGCCATAAAAAAACGATGAGTTCGTGTCCTTTGTAGGGACATGGATGAATCTGGAAACCATCATTCTCAGCAAACTGACACAAGAACAGAAAATCAAACACTGCATGTACTCACTCATAGGCGGGTGTTGAACAATGAGGACACATG